>CM054940.1:20441558-20518054 GCA_029168755.2 Tillandsia fasciculata
TTCGGGGCAAAATAGCGCATCCAAAATGAATAGTTAAAGAGCTAACTTTGGCTCTCGGATTCCCGCGTTGACCCAAATGATGGGTGCACGGGAATTGTCGCATCAATGTGACCGCTGAACTTACGGCGTCTGAATATGGACCCCCAGATTTTTAGACGGGCTAAAACAGTAGCTAACTAATAGATTTTTATGCAATTTAAGAAACATTTTTGGACCAAAATGAGATTTGAACATGATGATGACCCTTAGACAGTAATTATACAACGACAGGCCCAGTTCTTCAGTACCAGCCTCCCAGTAGCACGCGCGGGAGTTTCGGGAATCTGCCGTTGTCCAGGTGGGTTTATCTTCGAACCGGCTCAGCTTTTTGGCCCTCTGGTTGCTTAGTTTGTCGGACCCCTGTTTTTGATTTCCCTACTGATCATATGACTTGGCCCGACATATATTGACCTCCTTGACTTATTATGATCCTCCTGTTTGACGTTGACCCAATTAGACCTATACTTGTGATATTCTTGCATCTGAGTCGAGCTTCCCGCTAAACACATGTTTTTTCCTTTTTACAAATGTTTTTTATCCAAGCGTCGCAGGGTCGCCTGAGTCTTTTCTTGTTTGATAGGACGAAGGCATCGCTCTTCGAGGTTTGGGCCTAAAGACTTGATTTCAAATGATTTTCAAAACAAAATAAAAATATGTTTTAGTCCTGTATGATTGTCTTCCGTTCCTCCCAAATATTGTGATTAGATACAGTTGGTTTATATCTTGCATTCTTGATACCTTGATATATCTGACCCTTGATTGTGTTGGTTGATGATTATTCCTGCATTGATTCGATTCTACTCGGTGATTATCCTGGACATAGATTTGCCTGTCGATTGATTCTGATTGATAGACATTGATAGATGATACACTGTGGAGATCTCGGCATGTTGCCATTTACCCGGTCTACGGACCGCGAGATTGATCATTATTTATCGCCCGCACTGCTGTACTTCACGAACATCAGCGGAGTAGCTACCCGTGTAGATGTTCTTTACCGGTAAAGTGGTCTGTGTACGACCCGTGACTCCCAGGTTAGTGCCCCAGGGGTGCCGGAGCATCGACTCCCAGGTTAGTGCCCGAGGGCCGGAGTATGTCAGCCAGGTTGGTGCCAGGTTTGGCGAGATATCCCTGAGGTCGTGTGGACCGATATGGTGGTTTGTTGATTAGATGGGTAGTCCCTTATTGACGCATTACTTTTACCTTGTACTGCTGCTCAGTTATTTCCAGTATTAGTTGATAGACATGCTTGTATCTCTTGCAGCCCCTTTGGTATGATTATTGGAATTACCCTCTATTTCCAGCATATACCCCAAACTTATGATTGCTTATCTCAGTTTTTTACCCTGATTATCAGTTTACTTACTGCTGTCCATATACTTGATTTAGTAGATCTCGCTACAGCCTCCTATAGATCTTTTACTATCCGCAGATTTTAGTACCCAGTAGTTACGATTAGCTGATCCTCGGCTCGTCTGTGCCCACTGGGATACATGTACAGTGTATCTCACACCCCCTGGGTGACCATTTTCAGGTCCGTCGGGTGGGGAGATAGTGGGACGATCCAGTGAGCAGACTACGATAGAGCTGTCCCCCTGATCCGTTTATGTTGATGACTTATTTAGACCTTATTATTTCCGCATTTCATTCCCAGCTTCTATTTGATTCAGATATGTAAAACTAATGATGTAATAATTTAACTGTTGAATATTCCTGCTGATTAGATTAGATTAGTTACTGATTTATCTGTTGATCTCTGATGATGTTTTTAGCCGTGCATGTATAGGGGAGTCTCTGTCCCTCGGGATAGAGGGTCTCCTATGCGTGTGGCGGTCTGTTGCGCCCAGTTTGCAAACTCTGATTTAAAAAAAAAAAAAAAAAATTTATACCGGATTTTAAAACTCGGGGCGTGACAGATTAGATGGTATCAGAGCATAGGTATACGGTACCTAGGAAAAGATGACTAGGAACTGGTTAGGATGAACCCTAGGATGACTTGTCACGTGAGAGCGATGGGTAGGTCGAATTTATGGAACTCAAGATACTATCAGAGTCTATTTCTGACCCGATTATGTATTGCAGCTATGGCTCGTCCTCCAGGTCGTGGACGCGGACGGGGCACAGGCCGTGGAGTAGGCCGACCACAGCACGCCGAGCGAACCTGTTGATCAGGGTCGCATGGATCGGCTCGAGGCTCAGGTGGCGACTCTGGCTGGAATGTTCCAGCAATTTATGCAGCAGCAGCTGCTGGCCCCTCTACTTCTGCCCCCGCCTGCTCCTCCACCTGCTGTACCTGAGGTCACACCACCGGTTGCACCCCCTGCTGCACCGGCCGTTGCTGAGCCACAGATAGACCCCGTACCACCACCGGCGGGGCCCGTTCCTGCTGCAGCCCCAAAAGCTACTGCCACTACGGCGTCTGCTACCTCCTGTTCTGCTCACCCCGCCGCTGACTCTGCAGCCAACCCTGAGGCTGATCCGCGGAGAAGGCTCGAGCGAAGGCGGCCCTTCTAGAGTTTAAAAAGTTCAAGCCGCAGACCTTTGACGACAAAGATAGAGACCACTGGGCCGTCGAAATATGGATCGATCGTATGGAGAAACTGTTTCAGGATGCCTACACCGAGGACCGCGACAAGGTCCATATCGCCGCTCACTGCTTGGATGGCCGGGCATCCAGGTGGTGGAGCGACACCGTGAGCGCTACTTCCCGGGCCCGGCCGTTCCTACCTGGGAAGATTTTAAGACCGCCATGTACCAGCACCACCTTACGGAGACCACGAAGGAGGGTCTCGAACGCGAACTGGAGACGATCAAACAGGGCGACCTAAGCGTCCGAGACTACGAGCAGGAGTTCCTGCGCATCGCCGACCTGGTGCCCCAGGCGGTGCGCGAGGAACGTCGGAAGGTACGCTTGTTTTCACAGGGTTTGAGGACCGAGATCCGTCGACACCTCGCGTCGCACCTCTCCACAGACTTCGATAACTGCGTGGAGCGGTGTCTGGCGATCGAAGCGGAGATCAAGATGTCCCGCGCTGAGCGCAATGCGGCGGACAAGGAAAAGAGTAAGGATAAGGGTAAGAAGAGGGCGCATCCTGGGAACGGCGGTGGGCACTCAGATCAGAACAAGAAGGCGAAGCCACCCCTACCGTGTGTCTTCTGCGGGGGAACACACCGAGCCCACGTCTGCGATCAACGTCATGGCCGATGCTACCACTGCGGCCAACCTGGACACATTTCAGCCAACTGCCCGCAGAGATCTGCACTGGCCCAATCGGCGTTATCTATACCCCCAATTGCTGTTAGGCCGCCAAGTTCCACGCAAAGTATGGCAGCATCCAGTCGTCCTCCACCTCCACGACAAACTGAGGGGTCGCGCCAAGCCTCGGGAGGACGGGTCTTTGCCTTAACCCAGCGGGAGGATCCGTTGGAAGAAGGCCCGTCGAATGCTTAAGTTATTTCTAGGGATTGTAGTAATCAGTGCCTTTGGATGATTGTAATATTTTGTTAAGTTTCAGGGACGAAACTTTCTTTTTGGTGGGAGAGATGTAAGAACTTGAAATTTGTAATTAAATAATAATGGAATTTGAGTTGGCCTTTAGTTTCAAAAGACCCTAGTTGATTTATTTAGCCAAGTGCCAGTAGGCGAGTTGCACAAATTTACGAGATAAAAAGGCTATTTTCCAATCCGGACACGATCTTGGAAATCCGAGTTGACCGTTGCGATCGTCTCGTCGAACTGAGCGAGATTCATATTCAGCACTTTTCGATCTGACGGTCGGATCTTCCAGAATTCAGCGAAGAAGCGGGCGAATTATCGCGACCAATGTAACAGTGCCCTCTGCGCACAGTGTAATAAGTGAGTACTGTAGGTGAACAGTAACCCGGATTTTTGGACTCCGGCGGATGCAACGTTGACTAATTCACTGTTCGGAATCCGAATTTAGTGATCCAAATAGTCGACTTGATCCGTGACGACGATCTGAACGCAATGGCACTGACGGAATTTTCGTTTGACGACCCTAAGGCATCGTAACACGTGCCGAACTGTATAATTTACAGTACGAGATGGAATTTAAAAATTATTGAGCGAAATTCTAGCGAACCAAAATTGCCACCTGATAGGATTCGTCGAGCCGGACATCGTGGCGAAGTCCGTTTTTCGATCCGACGATCAGATCGCCTCGAAATGCGTGAAATAAGGCAAAAAAGGGGATTTTTACACTATAAACCCTATTGAAGTTGCATCGATTTGCGTGCCACTTCTGGGAGAAGGAGCTAAGCGTAATTGTGGGCTGCTGTAAGGGACCTAACTGCAAATACTAGGGTTGGAGGGTTGATAATGCAAATGTCGCTATATGCCTATAAAGACATATGTTGCGAGCTAGGGTCTCCCTATACCCTTAACCCTAGCTTCGCCCTAGCCGCACCCTCAGCATCCTCTCCATCACCCCCGCGCTCCCAGAGTCCTCCCCGCACCGGCCGCCGCCTCCCTTGGCCGGAAAAAGTGAGATCAAGAAACACTTGATCTCGGATCTTGGAGAGGAAGGCAAGCAGCGGGGTCCGTGGCGATCAAGAACGAGTCTAGTGGAGTCCTCCTGGAAGCCGCAGCCGAGCCGCGTTGAACCTGCCCCCGGCCGCCGCCGTGCGCCGCCGCGGAACCCCTCCTCCTTCCTCCTTATCTCCGGCGAAGGTAAGCAGGGAAGTTTTATTTTTATTTCGCCTCGGGGACCTTGGCATCGGTTTTCTGACACCCAGAAGATCACCCTGGTGCAGTCCCGCGGTCCCCGGTGCCCTAGTCGATCGGCCGGAGAGCTAGCTGCCGGAGTTATCATATTCCTCCGACCTAGTGCGCCGCCGCCATCGGACCGTCGAGGTCGAGATCAGCACCGTTGAAATCCTTCTCCTGGGTGACTGCTGGCCTCCCCCGAAGTTTGGAGTCGATCGGAGATAGATCCGCGCCGCACGAAGAAGCCCTAGAATCGGGTCTTCTTGCGCTCCGGCCGAGCCTCGCCGCCCGGCGCCGCCGCTCGTCCCTGACCCCAACCAACACTGCAGGAAACTTCCTGGCGCTGAGGGGGCTCTTTTGGTCCGAGTCGCAGAGGCCCGTTCACCGCCGGCCGGAATCCGCCATTAGAGCTCGTTATCTTCTCCGAGCTTGGGAGGATCTTGGGCGCCGGCGAACGCCGCCGCTTCCGGCCGCCGTGTAGTGACTCAGGTAGGCATATGGGGTCCTTATCAAGCTCCTTATGGGTTTGCATGTGAGTTCTTACGTAGGGTCTTGGTTCTCTGCAGTTGCACCAACCTTCGGATCCGAGCTCCCCCTCCGGCCGCCGCCACGGTCTCCAGACCTCGGCCAACCTTACAGGTAACACCTAGATGCCCTAATATTGCCTTCCATCAATTTACTTTGGGGCCAGAGCCTCTGTAGCAACATCCAAAATCTTGCACCCGAAACCAATAGCACGGGCTTAGCTCCGGCCGCCGCCGCCTCCGGCCGCCGGGGCTCGACCCCGCATGTGCTAAGCTCCTTCTGGGACACCTCCTGACCCGATGCTCACCTCTGGTACAGGTCCGAACCAAGTGCGCCAAGATCACCTTCAACCGAGCTTGAGGTTGCCTCGGTGTTGCTCCGGCCACTATTCCGGCCAAGCTCAGGCTAGCCTCAGGTGAGCCCCATGATCCTTATCAACTAATTAACACCATGCTCCAATTAATTCACAGATTGATCATATATATGTTAAGTTTGGGTTTAGTTGCCTTTTGGACACTAGTTGATTATGGGCCAACTTGTAATTAGGCCTGGCCCCGGCCCAATTCTTTTGAGCACGGGCTCCGTCTCGATACCACGAGCACGCTGAAAGTTACGGCGCAGCTTTTGGACCTTCCGACGTTAAGTTCGGGGCAAAATAGCGCATCCAAAATGAAAAGTTAAAGAGCTAACTTTGCTCTCGGATTCCGCGTTGACCCAAATGAGTGAGCACGGGAATTGTCGCATCAAATGTGACACGCTGGAACTTACGGCGTGAGATATGGACCCCCAGATTTTTAGAACGGGCTAAAACAGTAGCTAACTAATAGATTTTTATGCAATTTAAGAAACATTTTGGACCAAAATGAGATTTGAACATGATGATGACCCTTAGACAGTAATTATACAACTACAGGGCCCAGTTCTTCAGTACCAGCCTCCCAGTAGCAGCGCGGGAGTTCGAGGAATCTGCCGTTGTCCAGGTGGGTTATCTTCGAACCGGGCCTCAGCTTTTTGGCCCTCTGGTTGCTTAGTTTGTCGGACCCCTGTTTTTGATTTCCCTACTGATCATATGACTTGGCCCGACATATATTGACCTCCTTGACTTATTATGATCCTCCTGTTTGACGTTGACCCAATTAGACCTATACTTGTGATATTCTTGCATCTGAGTCGAGCTTCCGCTAAACACATGTTTTTCCTTTTTACAAATGTTTTTATCCAAGCGTCGCAGGGTCGCCTGAGTCTGTTCTTGTTTGATAGGACGAAGGCATCGCTCTTCGAGGTTTGGGCCTAAAGAACTTGATTTCAAAATGATTTTCAAAACAAAATAAAATATGTGTTTAGTCCTGTATGATTAGTCTTCCGTTCCTCCCAAATATTGTGATTAGATACAGTTGGTTTATATCTTGCATTCTTGATACCTTGATATATCTGACCCTTGATTGTGTTGGTTGATGATTATTCCTGCATTGATTCGATTCTACTCGGTGATTATCCCTGGACATAGATTTGCCTGATCGATTGATTCTGATTGATAGACATTGATAGATGATACACTGTGGAGATCTCGCATGTTGCCATTTACCCGGTCTACGGACCGCGAGATTGATCATTATTTATCGCCCGCACTGCTGTACTTCACGAACATCAGCGGAGTAGCTACCCGTGTAGATGTTCTTTACCGGTAAAGTGGTCTGTGTACGACCCGTGACTCCCAGGTTAGTGCCCAAGGGTGCCGGAGCATCGACTCCCAGGTTAGTGCCCGAGGGTGCCGGAGTATGTCAGCCAGGTTGGTGCCAGGTTTGGCGAGATATCCCTGAGGTCTTGTGGACCGATATGGTGGTTGTTGATTAGATGGTAGTCTCCTTATTGACGCATTACTTTTACCTTGTACTGCTGCTCAGTTATTTCCAGTATTAGTTGATAGACATGCTTGTATCTCTTGCAGCCCCTTTGGTATGATTATTGGAATTACCCTCTATTTCCAGCATATACCCCAAACTTATGATTGCTTATCTCAGTTTTTACCCTGATTATCAGTTTACTTACCTGCTGTCCATATACTTGATTTTAGTAGATCTCGCTTACAGCCTCCTATAGATCTTTTACTATCCGCAGATTTTAGTACCCAGTAGGTACGATTAGCTGATCCTCGGCTCGTCGTGCCCACTGGGATACATGTACAGTGTATCTCACACCCCCTGGGTGACCATTTTCAGGTCCGTCGGGTGGGGAGATAGTGGGACGATCCAGTGAGCAGACTATGATAGAGCTGTCCCCCTGATCCGTTTATGTTGATGACTTATTTAGACTTATTATTTCCGCATTTCATTCCCAGCTTCTATTTGATTCAGATATGTAAAACTAATGATGTAATAATTTAACTGTTGAATATTCCTGCTGATTAGATTAGATTAGTTACTGATTTATCTGTTGATCTCTGATGATGTTTTTAGCCGTGCATGTATAGGGGAGTCTCTGTCCTCGGGATAGAGGGTCTCCTATGCGTGTGGCGGTCTGTTGCGCCCAGTTTGCAAACTCTGATTTAAAAAAAAAAAAAAGAAAATTTATACCGGATTTTTAAAACTCGGGGCGTGACAAGTTTAATTGGGTTCGATTGGCTCTAAGTATATGTATTAGAGTCCAATTACATTTGATTCCATATTTGACGTATATTCCAAAGTGGAGACATGACCAAACCCCAAAGATATGTATTGAGGTGGGTCGGATTTGATGCTACTCGAGAGTAGGAGGTGACTAAGTCCTATATGTATTAGGATTGGCCGAGCTTGATATGTTTTTCACTCTAGTTATATGTGCTAGAATGAGAGGTTGACTAACCCTAAGTATATGTATTAGGATTAGTTGAGTTGATTTGATTTCTACCCTAGATATATGTGCTAGAGTAAAGGGTTAACTACACCCTAAGTATGTGTATTAGAGTTAGTTGGGTTGGTTTGGATGAACTCTAAGTATATGTGTTAGAGCCCGATCAAATTTGATTTGACTAAATTCTAAGTATATGATTTAGAATTTAGTCAGTTTGAATATGATTTTGCCTTAATTATATGTGTTAAGACGATGAGATTGAATGAGTTTTGGGTTTTATTTATGGATCAAATAGGTTTTGGGCTTTATTTGTGGATCGAAATGGGTTATCAGTTTTATTTGTGGCTCAAATGGGTTTTGGGTTTTATTTGTGGATCGAATGCGTTTTGGGTTTTATTTGTGGATTCGGCTTATATTATATATGGACTGGATTTGGGATAGTATGTGGACTGAGCCTATGTCATATGTGGATTTGATTCCGTGCCCATATATGGACTGGATTTGGGACCCGTATATGGATTGGGCCTTATGTCATATGTGGATTGAGATCCATATGTCGATTGGATTTGGGATCCGTATATGGATTGGGCCTTATGTCATATGTGGATTGGATTTGAGATCCGTATGTGGATTGGATTTGGGACCCGTATATGGATTGGGCCTTATGTCATATGTGGATTGGATTTGAGATCCGTATGTGGATTGGATTTGGGACCGTATATGGATTGGGCCTTATTTTCATATGGGTAAATTTGAGGCCTTTCATATGGGGTGAGCCTTATTGAGTTCATTTATTAGTCCTTTTTGAATCGGACTTAGGCTACAAGTTGATTAGGACTCATTTGAATTTTGTCTCGATTCAAAGAAATTCCTATTTATTTCAATATCCCCTTTTATTTTATTTTATTTGGCGTCCGAAGAAAATTTTCTAATTTTATCGGGGAAACACCGTTATTTTATTTTGATGTGGGATCCGAAGAAATTTCCTTTTTGGAATTATTTGGGGTCCGAAGAAGTTTCTATATTTTTTTTACTTAGGATATGAAGGAAATGTAATTTGATTTGGGATCCGAAGCGGTTCATTTTTGGCTTAACCTAGGTTCGGATGTCCGAAGAAATCATCCGAACCGGTTTTTTTCTTTTTCTTTTCTTTTCCTATTTTTTATTATTTTTTTTGTTTCTCTTTTCAGCCTGAAGTAAGGGACGTCCGCAGAGTTCCCAAACCGGCTTTCAAAGAAATTTATGTATTTTTTTTCTCTTTCTTTTTTTCTCTTTTTTTTTTTCTTTCTTTTCAGCCTGAAGTAAGGGGCGTCCGCAGAGTTCCCAAACCGGTTTTCAAAGAAGTTTATTTATTTTTTTCCTCTTTCTTTTGTTTCTTTTTTTTTTTTTTTTTTCTTTCTTTTCAGCCTGAAGTAAGGGGCGTCCGCAGAGTTCCAAACCGGCTTTCAAAGAAATTTATTTATTTTTTTCCTCTTTCTTTTTTTTCTTTTTTTTCTTTTTTCTTTCTTTTCAGCCTGAAGTAAGGGGCGTCCGCAGAGTTCCCAAACCGGCTTTCAAATAAATTTATGTATTTTTTTCCTCTTTCTTTTTTTTTCTCTTTTTTTTTTTCTTTCTTTTCAGCCTGAAGTAAGGGGCGTCCGCAGAGTTCCCAAACCGGCTTTCAAAGAAGTTTATTTATTTTTTTCCTCTTCCTTTTTTTCTCTTTTTTTTCTTTTTTTTCAGCCTGAAGTAAGGGGCGTCCGCAGAGTTCCCAAACCGGCTTTCAAAGAAATTTATTTATTTTTTTTCCTCTTTTCTTTTTTTTCTCTTTTTTTTTCTTTCTTTCAGCCTGAAGTAAGGGGCGTCCGCAGAGTTCCCAAACCGGCTTTCAAAGAAAATTTATTTATTTTTTTTTTTTTCTTTTTTTTTCTCTTTCTTTTCAGCCTGAAGTAAGGGGCGTCCGCAGAGTTCCCAAACCGGCTTTCAAAGAAATTTATTATTTTTTTTTTTTTTTTTTTTTTTCTCTTTTTTTTTTTTTTTTCTTTTCAGCCTGAAGTAAGGGGCGTCCGCAGAGTTCCCAAACCGGCTTTCAAAGAAGTTTATTTATTTTTTTTCTCTTCTTTTTTTTTTTTTTCTTTTTTTTTTTTTTCTTTCTTTCGCCTGAATAAGGTAAGGGGCGTCCGCAGAGTTTCCAAACCGGCTTTCAAAGAAGTTTATTTTTTTTTTTTTCTTTTTTTTTTTTTTTTTTTTTTTTTTTTTTTTTTTTTTCCTTTTTTAAGCCTTTTTTAAGGGGCGTTCGCAGAGTTCCCAAACCTTCTTTTCTTTTTTTTTTTTTTTTTTTTTTTTTTTTTTTTTTTTTTTTTTCTCTTTTTTTTTTTTTCTTTTTTCAGCCTGAAGTAAGGGGCGTCCGCAGAGTTCCCAAACCGGCTTTCAAAAAAATTTATTTATTTTTTTCTTTAATTTTTTTTTTAAAATAAATTTTTACCTGAGAAATACGTCCAAAAGAAAAAGCCAAGAAAGTCGATTGCGGGTGCCGAGAAAGTTGATCGAAGGAGTTGACCGAAGGAGGTTGAGGAAGTTGACCGAAGGAGTCGAGAAAGTTGACCGAAGGAGTCGAGGAAGTTGACCGAAGGAGTTGACCGGAGGTGCTGAAGTCGATCGGAGCTGAGGATGAGGTGGAATATGGGACGGATTTTTTTTTTTCTTTTTGTAGTAGAATACGGGACAATATCGGAGGTTCTCTTTCTTTTTTTTTTTTGTGGCGGAAATATGGAAAGTTCTCTTTCTTTTTTTTTGTGGTGGAAAAAATGGAAAATCCTCTTTCTTTTTTTTTTTTGTGGTGGAAAGAAATGGAAAAGTTCTCTTTCTTTTTTTTTTGGTGGAAAGAAATGGAAAAGTTCTTTCTTTTTTTTTGTGGTGGAAAAAAAATGGAAAGTTGTCTTTCTTTTTTTTTTGTGGTGGAAAAAAAAATGGAAAGTTGTCTTTCTTTTTTTTTTTGTGGTGGAAAAAAAAATGGAAAGTTACCTTTCTTTTTTTTTTTTTTGTGGTGGAAAGAAATGGAAAAGTTCTCTTTCTTTTTTTTTTTGTGGTGGAAAGAAATGGAAAAGTTCTCTTTCTTTTTTTTTTGTGGTGGAAAAAAATGGAAAGTTCTCTTTCTTTTTTTTTTGTGGTGGAAAAAAAATGGAAAGTTGTCTCCAGGCAAAGGAAAATCTCCCTTTTTTATAGTGGGGGTAGAGAAATATTGTGTGGGGTTTGTTGGGATTCGTTGAGGGATTAGCGAGAAAATATGGGTTCGTTGAGGAGAGTACGTGCGTTGGAATATCTTTTCGTTGAGAAAAAGACGAGGTTCAAACTTGAGGAAGTTATTATATTCCACTTTCAAATTTGAGATTTAAATTTTAAAATTGAACGGATATGTTTAAAATTCAAATTGAATATGTTCAAATTTCAAAATTGAACGGTTATGTTCAAATTTCAATATGTTGAGAGAGTATGGTTGTATTTAAATTTTAAATTTCAAATTTCGAAATTGAGTATGTTATGAGGAAGTATGTTCGTATTTAAATTTTAAATTTTAAATTTCAAAATTGAATATGTTATATTTAAATTTGAGAAAGTATGTTTGTATTTAAATTTTAAATTTTAAATTTTAAAATTGAATATGTTTCATTTAAATTTGAGGAAGTATATTTGTATTTAAATTTCAAAATTTAAATTTCAAAAATTTAAATTTGAGTATATGTGGCATTTGAGAGATATTTTAAAATTTCGTTGGAAATTTAAAATTCAAAATTCAAAATTCAAAATTTAATTTGAACATAATTTTTGAAATTGAATTTTTAAACAAGAAGTTGACTATAATGTAAGGCCCGCTGGGCAGAAAAAAAAATAGGATCCGACTTAAAAAATCGACGGAGCTTTGATGAGATTCATAAGCTTGTGTTCACAAATGGCCTAAGCTTGTGTTCATAAATGACCTATTAAAGAATTGAATTTGTTGAAACCAAATTATTAATATGTTAAAAATTTTGGGCTTTTACGGGAGACAAATCAATATTGCGGACCAACCACAATCTTTCCCCCTTTTTTAAAAAAAAATAATTTTTTTTTACCTCAAACAGGCATGTAACTCAACGCTTGGTGCGTTGGCGAGTAAAAGCTGTGTTTCAGCAGTTGTCGGGAAAGCTACAACCAGGCTACAACCCCTTGCGCCAGTGCAGAAATAGGAATGAATTATGTAGGGCTTCGTCAGGTTTGCCTCGTTTGGCAAGTCAATTGATACTTCCACCAAGCCTCGCCCGGATTCACAATGTATTCCACATATTCATGCTGCGAAAATACATCCTGATCCGTCCCACGTGATCAGCCTTACAGTGATTGAGCTTAGAGAGAGCTACGATGCGAATTTTAACCCGCGAGGTAAAAGACAATTGTGGAATTAGTCTATTCGGTACGTGAAGGTTTTGTAAAATAACCACGAGGAATGCAAGGTAACCTGCGAACTAGAAACAGTTATACGGTAACGATGCCCTTTTCTATTTAAGGTCGAGCTATAGACAAGTTTCAAGTAAGAAGGTTTTTTGTAAACGGAGAATGATGTAGAGCCCAAGAGTTCCAAATGAAAAATATGAATGTCGGAGAACCTAAATATAATTTTTACACAACAATTAATAAAAATTAAATTTTTATGTGTAACAGTAAATTTGTGAATGTCATCATGAAAATGAATTATGGTGATTATAATTTTTTGGCCACGAACCAAAAAAATTTAAGGCGAAAATGGAAAGCCGAAATAAAAAATTTATCAAAAAATCGTGCGTCTATCCGGTATAAAAAAAGCTTTGCATTTTATGCACAAAAATTGGCCAATTTATTGTCAAAATTTCGAAGACTCAGAGATCTACGAATGCTCAAAATCGAAGTAAAAAATTTTGACATTTCAAAGATAAACCAATCGCTTGGATTTTACAATCGCGACAGTAAAATGTGTTTCGAAAAGTTTGAGATTTCATGTGTGGAATTGTGATATTTTTCGACGACAAGACTATGAACGCGGTAAAGAACGTTCATCTAAAATTTAGGCATAAATGAAAAGATATTGAAAGAATTTTTGCATTTAAAAATTCAAATAAAATGCAAAATCACATTCTGGCCCCAGATTTAGGCCTAAGTGATGGTTATCAATCTCCGGGGGACGTAAATGCATTTTACTGCGACAATATGAGGGTGTGGTCATAATTTTTTAGAAAATTAGGCTTCAGCGCAATTATGCACAAATTCTTAACTACTGAAGGGATCGAATCACTCTCCAGATCGAAAACCCTATCCATCTCCTCCCTTCTTCTCATCCCAGCAGGCATGCCTACCTCCGGCCGCCAGCGCCGGTAATGTAAGCACGACCCTTCTGGGCACTCCTACAGTGTCATGCTCCCCTTCATCGTGATCAAATCGGCCCTCGTTGACTGGTTGGGCAGTGTCACTCCCGAAGACATGAAAACTATCGATTCAAGTTGCTCCGGCACATTCCTCAGCCACCGATTGTGCTCCAAACAATATCCAGGGCATCAAGACCTTCAAACCTACACTGCTGGTTCGATGCCAAAATGCGGAATCATCGGTCCAGGTGATTGGTTAAGGCACCATCTGGGTGTCGACAGCTCAGGTCTTACTCACGATAGAGGTGGGTGCTTCAAGCTAGTAGTCGATGAGGCTGCATCTTCCATTTTTTTTTTTCTTTTTACACCACGACACTTATTATTTACTCTTTACATATCGGCTTCTCCATTCAATTTCTAGCATATACATATTATTATCTCATATAGTGGTAGGTTGATACTTGACATGTAGAGTAGCCTCCTATATTTCTTGACTATCAGACGACCTCTAGGTCCATGTGAGATGGCATTGTTCACCTTTTTGATTTTCGATTTCGATGTTCATACCCCACGGCATTTGGCTTTAGGCCACAGTTATCGAGATATCTCTTTTACTTCTGACATATTACTATCTTACATAGTAGTGGCTTGATCGAGTACAAGACATGTAGAGTAGGTTATCATACCTTGTGGCTATCATAGGACCTTTAGGGTCCAGGTGACATGGCATTTCTCACATTTGTATGACTTGACGTTTTGGTCTATGGTTTCGACGTTTATACACTATGGCATTCGATTTATGCCAGTGCTTCACCAAGGTTGAGTTGATCATATCAATGATAAGCCATAGCAGTTGATAGTATTCATAAAAAACAGCTTTCAAAAGATTCTCAAACGCATGCTTAAATTAATGGAGAACACTTTCAAATGATAATTGATTTTCAATGGTTGATCTAATGTACATTCGCAATATCATGATTAAAAAATATTTTAGCTTAATGTATAGATCATATGAGTTCGATTACTATACTATTGATAATACCAAACAATTGATATTATTAAATTTTTTATTGTTAAATTTATATTTTTTGATTATTTTTATTTTTTAGATTAATACTGTTCCCACCAATCACACTAAATCCTAAAAAATTATTATTATTTTAATCATACATTTCTTAATTTAAAAATTAAAAATCTAACTAATGACTTGATATTATATTGGTAGCATAATAACCTAGTTCCAGGTTGTAGATTATTTTGTATTAAGAATTGGTAGTTGCATGTGCATCTTCATTGTGATTTAATATATGGTTGTGGTGTATGTGAAACAGCTGATGGGATAATATTCCGTACAAATACCAAAAAAACTTTGTTTGTGTTGACAAAGCAGGCTTTATATTTATGGCGACCAGTACATCTTATAGGCAAAACAGCTTAAACGTATACATATTTATTTTTCGCAAACTCTGATTTTCAAACTATATTTTTTTTAATAAAAGTTTCGCACAAAGGATTTGAAGCGTGGCACTAGGTCATTTAAAAATTTTTAAAAAAATCTTATTTTTTAGCATTAAATTTGAGTAAATTTAATTATTAAATTTGATAAGCTAAATATGATTATTAAACTTGATAAAATTTTTAATTAAAACTACATACAAAATTTAATTAAAAAATAAAAATTAAAAGATTAAAGAAAATCAAAAGATTGATTTCAAAAAGATTAATAGTTGAGGGAGTTCTTTAAGAATTTTTGTACAGCATCAAAGGATATAATTTCTCCAAATTTTAAGGAGTGTTTAATTTTTTAAAAAATATTTCAAAAATTAATTTCTGGCTTAAATTAATTTCTGGCTTAAAAAGTAATTTTTATCTTTATATATATATATATATTTTTTTTTTTTCTTTCAAGATTTTGTTTAGTAGTTTTTTTTAGTTTTAAAATTTTTATCCAAAAAATAAAAATTATGAAAAAAAATGTATTTTCATAAAATATTTTTTTAGGTATATCTAAGTGTACATTCCATGAGGGGTGTACATCCTACACCCCATCCTATTCTGAAGTGGGATGAATTTTACTGATCACATCAGGATGGAGTGCGCTGTAGGATGTACACCCCTTATACCTAGCAAAGCCCTATTTTTTTATAGAACTCTGACTAGTGTTCTAGCAGACACCCATAGAACAGGAAATTAAAAATATATATAGAGTAATTGATCTTAAAAAAAAAAAAAAAAAAAAAAGAGTGACAATAAGAGAAATTCTGATTAGTTAATGAGCTTCTAAATAAAGACGTGTACCAATGACATGATCAGCTGGATCCGTGGCCGGATCCGCCGTTGTTGGTCATCATATTCTTGAACTCGTCGAAGTTGACACTGCCGTCGCCGTCGGCGTCGACGGATCGGATCATGCGGGAGCAGTCGCCGAGGGAGCAGCTGTCGCCGAGACGCTTGAGCACGAGGTGCAGCTCCTCGGCGGTGATCAGACCGTTCCTGTCAAGATCGTACATCTCGAAAGCGTCGCGCAGCTCCGCCTCCACCGCTGACGGACGGGACTGGCGGCTGCGGTGGAAGGCGGCGAACTCCTGCAGATTGACGAAGCCGTCGCGGTCGGTGTCCATCTCCTCCATCATGCCGCGCAGCTCCTCGGGGCGCACGTCGGAGCCGAGCGCGCGCACCACGCTCTCCAGCTCCGACGCCGAGATCCGGCCGTCGCCGTTCGTGTCGAAGCGGGAGAACACCTTCTCAACCTCCGCCATCGACCCCAGGCCCTGCGACGACGCCGGCGCCTTCTCCTCCCGATCCGGAGTTTGGGGATTCGACATTTACTAGGTCAACAAGCCCACGCTACGCCACAACTGAGATACAGGAAGGAACAAGCAGAGAATTTCGAAGAAGAGCCCCCCCTAATTATAGTGAGGAGACAATTGTACGGAGTGTCCCTCAATTATACTCACTTTTCTAATGGCCCCCTCAGCTTGATTTTTTATGTTTTTTTTTTTAAAAAAAAAAATTAGTTTTTGGACACTCAAAACTCAAAACAAGTGTCCATCTTGCATCTTCTATTCTAATATTCATACTTTTTAATAAAAATATAAAAATATTAATGTAAAATATAAATCTGTGGATTTAATTTGATAATCCACGCATAGATTATTGTATTCGCGAATTATATAACTATAAATAAAATTTACTCGTAAATTTTTGAATAGCCAACGTCATTATCTAATACCCACCCGTAGGCGGGCGGATGGGTATGCGGGTTACTTGCAAGATTTATTTATTTATTTATTTTGCTTCTATATTTTTTCAATATAAAATATAAAATACATAATTTTAAAAAATATAATATAATTTATTTGAAATATCAAATAAATAATATAAAATTTTTAAGTACATAAATTATATAATGTAAAAATATTTTATCATTCTAAAATTTTGTGATATAAAATTAATAAAATTTTTATAATTATAGAGTCAAATATCATAAAAATAAATTACAAAAACTCAATCCACAACTATAACTTTAATAGTTGATTATCTTAATTCTAAATTTTTTCCAAGTACCATAAGATTCTTGTCATCATGTTTATTTATATTTTAAATTTTGAATAATTAATTTTTATAGAATAAAAAATATGTTGAAACGGCACAATACGAGAGATGACTACAACGATTAAAAAAAAAAAATAGAAATTAGGATTAAAATTTTTAAGAATATATAAATAAAAATAATGTATTTTTAATTAAAAATTTTATGCAGGTACCGTGGATACCGCGGGTTACCCAAAATGCCCACGACTAAATGGGTGCTCATCCATTTTATCTATAATTTTTCGGATAAGAAAAACTAATACTCATTCCAACAGATTTGCGGTTAATCCTGATAAGAAAAACTAATACTCATACCAACAGATTTGCGGTTAATCCATGGATACCCGCAGACAGGGGTAAAAATTGTTAGGTCTAGTAACATATAATAGAATGATAATTTTTGAATAAAAGGAATGTAAGATAAACACTAATAGCATTATTTTTTTTTAAAAGAAAATAAAATTAAAATGCATGGAGATTCAATTCTATTTTTATATCTGTAGTAGTATAGATGTAAAGTTTATGCTTTAGGATTTTCATGGTCCATATTTTTTGCTGCATAAAAATTTTACTAGTTATAAAACTTTACAAATGCAAATCATTTTTTTTTAGATTTGCAAAGTAGGACTGAATTTTCTGTATTCAAATGAAATTTTTTTCAGTTCGTTCCGACTCTCTTCATTAGATACATATAAAATACGATACTGATAGCTACCACAAATGATAAGTACTTACTGCAAATCACGTTCAAATGATATAATCGAAATGCGACTCAAATCAAATTATACTATTTGCCTTATTTGCTGTTTGTTGTTCTAATTTTGTTTAAAACAAAAAACTTCAAATGAGATATTTAGAAAAAAATTTTTGACAAAAAGGCGCACAAGTGAAGCACCACTCCCCTAAATAGTGCAACAGCTATTCAATAGGGCTAATTTTTTTTAAAATAGTACAAATATGTTTACAAAATAGTGTAAGGATTGCTCTAAAAAATGCAACATTCTAACAAAATGTAGGTATAATGTTTACGCTTTAGAATTCTTATTGTGCAAAAATTTTTACTTATCCTGCTATATTTTTTTTTTTTTTTTTACTAAAGCTCAAGAGAATTTTTATTGGTTTTTGAATAAAGAAGTATAAAATTTATATATATATATATATATTATATATATATATATATATATATATATATATATATATATATATATTGCTTCAATTAGAGGATGAACTAGGCTACAGCAGTGAGACAGCCAGGTCTCGCGAAAAAAAAAAAAAAAAAAAAAAAAAAACCAAGAGCAATGCACGCTAACGGTCTCGAGCAGTTCCCCTACACGGATCCCTGGTCTCGTCCCACAGGTACCCTAACTGGATAGCCCAGGTCTCCGTAAACAGGGGGTCTGTAGAGGAATTATGGGAAATCATTTTATTCCTTACCAACCAGACCACCCACCAGATAGCAGTCAATCTAATCAGATTTTTGTAACACGCTTGGGATCCCCCGAGTCATCCTTTTTTTTCAAACGCTTCTAATGTCATCCCTCGGATACATATTTGGTATGTACATTTTATATCCTATTTATTTTAGAATGAAATAAATTTTACTAATTATTTTGAAATGACTAATGGACAAGCTTCATTTGTAGGATGAATGAAGTGTGCATCATATATCTATTTTGAAATTTATGAGTCGCATTGCTCTTTTATTATAGTTAAAAAATCTATAAATTTTTTATTTTAGCAATTAAACTAGGGTGTTATTAATAATATAAAAATAGTGTATGTTATAAACTTTTTGTTATTTAAAAAAAATACCTGTTAGTATTATCCTCAAATAATAAACTCTATCCAAGTGTTAAAAAGCCTGCAGTATATACTATTTATATATATTATTAATAGTATTATATGTGGACTCCAATAAACATCTCTTTTTTATTAAAATTACTAATTATACAAATATTTTAGCTCTTTGTCTTGCATAATGCATAAAACTTTAAAACACAATATATATATATATATATATATATATATATATATATATATATATATATATATATATATATTTTATTTGTTATGAAAGATAAAAAATTCGTTCGTCATATTTTTCAATTTTGAATTATTCTCATCATAACTATAAGAGACCTTGTTAAACTATTTAAAAAAATTTAAAGGGTTTTATTGCCAAATTTAAATATTAAGTTCTTTGTACATTTGATTTTCTTATTTACGTCTAATAATTCTTAATTTTTAAATTAAATTTTAATTATTTTTAAATAAAAATAAGTAATAAAATTATTAACTTTATTTAAATAACTGGATGAATTGAATTAGAAAGCTATAAAAGTTTTAAAAAATTAGAAAAAAGAATAAAAATGAGGGACCTTTTTCAAATTTCTCGATAGTTGGGAGTCCCCGTACGTTTTGTTTTTCTTTAAATATTGTTAGGAAAGAAAAGGTTTGCACTTGTTTTTATGGATTGCTGTCGGATTCTGCCACCGACCCGCATCATCACCCTGTTAGCTTACTTCACGGATAAGCTGGGGATTCGGATCTGTTCACGCGGTTTCTTACCGCGTAAAGATGAGCTGTCCTTCTTGGAACAGCAAACGCCAGATGACCATGACAGAAACGGAGCCCATCTGGCACTTAGAATATTTTAAATAATAATTATTATTACTAAATTATAATAAAATAAATTTGATTCGTGATAAACAAATGTGAAAATTTTATATTTTATCATAATGCGTAACTTTTAAATATTCTTAAATATTTTATATATTAAATTTTAATGTTGAAGTCTAAGTTGTTTTCAATCTATCTATAATAAGGGTATATATAAGTATACATTTCTTTAGGGGTGTAAATCTTACACTCCATTTTATTTTAGAATGGGATGAATTTTACTTGTCACTCGATGTGACGAGTAGAATAATACCCATCCGAAGATGGAGTGGGGTATAAATTCACAGAATGAAGTGGGGTGTAGAATATACACCCCTAAAGGAGTGTACACCTAGCATCCCTCCCATAATAAATATTCATTAATTTCTAAGCAATGAGTATACGTGTCAATTATTTTTTAATTTGAATTTAAAGATGTAGGATTCATTTGTCATATATATATATATTTTTATTTTTATGGAAACGTTCGTCCTTCCGTATTTCTATTCATCTTTTTATAATTCTCCTTGTCATCTAATAAGTCAACGTGACAACTATTTCATAAAAAAAACGTTCTTCTTTCATATTACTCTCCCTTTATAAACATCTATTAATTTTCATATAATGAGTACAAATATCAACTATTCCTTAATGTGAATTTAAAGGTGTAGGAGACCCACTTGTCATATATATATATATATATATATATATATATATATATATATATATATATATATATATATAGAAACGTTCGTCCCTTCGTATTCCTCTTCCTCATATTTTCATAACCTTCTTTGTCATCTAATTAGTCAACGTGTCAACTATTCCACAAAATAACGACCGTCTTTTCGTATTCCTCTCCCTTATCTCTTTGTAACCCTCTTACTCATCATTTCTACTTCCCACCTATTACTCTTTCTCTCATCTCATGCTATCATCTCTTCGTAACCCTCATCCTCATCATTTCTATTTTCGACCTATCGTTTGTGGCACCCCTCCTACTATGATAAGAGCCTCCACCACTACACTCTCACCTCCCCGGCCAATGCCTCTACGGCACCACCACCTCCGAACCCTCACATACCCCACCTCCGTATTCATGACGCTACCATGTGCCGATGTTCCTTTCGGAACTCGTTGAAAATTTATTGGTGGTGGTGATTTTGAATGCTCAGAAAATTATAAATAGATAAGAATAACACCGTCTAAGTATTCATCAATTTGATTGTTGAAAAAGAATTGAGAGTTGAAAAACCTCAAGAATCAAATCGATAAATTTTATTGATCGAAAGAACGATCAACAGATCGAAAAGAAGAAATCTAGGTTAGAACGTGTTTTCATTTTCTTCTTTGATTATTTTTCGATACCCTAAAATAACACCTTTAAGATTTATTTATAGGTTAGAAGCCATTAGAAATAAGATAAGAATCAAAAACTGCCTATAACAAAATTTTTCCCATATCACGGTCTGGACTGGAATCATGACGGTCCAGACTGCCGTGAAAAATCCAAAAACTATGGTTCAGGGTCCGGACCGGAATAAAGTTGATCCGGACTGTTTCATGCAAAATAGAAATTTCAATGTTCGGGGTCCGGACTGAAGCCAAGTTGATCCGGACTGAAATTTCGCATGGAACCAACTATGATCGGGGTCCGAACTGTGACCAGATGGTCCGGATCCTAAACACTCAAAATGTTCAGTTTTTAATTTTTAATACACAGAAAATATTCTAAGTGCTTCTAATCAAATAGAATGAATTCAAATCAACAAAAATATTGATTTAAACATACCTGATTATTATGGATTCATTCTTCTTGAGATTAATGTCATAGTTTTTCAAGTCTTCATCTTCAAATTTCAAAACTAAAATTAATTTCATGAAATCCGCCAATATATTCGTAACAATTTTTCCATTTGTTGATTTCGTGGCAAAACATACAATACTCAAAAAATAAAGAAAATCAAATTCTGTTGCAATCACCAAACAACAAAATTATGAATGAATGATCCAAATACAATGTCACGTCCCGAGACTGCCAATTTGGATAGTTCGGGCAGGCCAACGGACATGCCAATCGGGCATGACCTCTCTACACCCAAAGGAACGGTCACAACTATCTCCAATAAAAAATTAGTGTGTGATGAGATATAATATCAGAGTATAAAATAACTACTAACTAAAACTTTCATTCATTAAACAAACAGTTTAAGTGGTAAATAAAAGCATAACATGAGTGAACAATAATATAAGATTATTACATTTTCATCTCTCTTCTTGCAATTAAACAATATTACAAATTGTACATTATTTTTCCTCACAATACAAAGTTCACTCAACATAAAGTGGTGATATCTGCTAGACCCTCTAGGTCTCTATGCTGCTGGGCCCTTACCCCTGTCGCATGCCTTACCTGCTGGACTTGGACCCGAAAAAATGGTCACCTAAGGGTGTGAGAACTACTTAAAATTTTCAGTGGATTTATCCACCGAGAAACATACTCTATCCCTCTTGATCCAATGAAAGTATTAGTAGTAAGATAATAGGAAAACTACAAATTTCTACACTAGCATGCTGATATCCATATAAAAATGAATGCCACTACACTACCTGTGTATACTCGATGTCCCAATGCTACCATCTCAAGCCACACTAGGCTACTAACCATAAGCCCAGTCACTATGCCGCTAAGATGGGTCACATCTAACTCGGCCACTCTACACATTCATTTTGATTGCTTTTAATCCCTATGGAAGTACCTCGTCCAACAAGTCCATACCCAAGGAGTCGCGCTCCCAAATGACGAGTCTCAAATCCGAGGGTACATTCACTGTCACGCCCCGGGAGTGGTTTAAAAGCGTTTAACGGTCCTTTTTTTTTTTTTCCAAAAGCCTTTACTCCAGCACGTGTCCAGACCCGCCACATACACAAGATCACTCTAAACAAATCGACAGAGTCTCCCCTGTATATGCACGACGTCGCATAACAAACAATCACCAACCATCACCAGTTTAACATACACACAAAGCGGATAAGGGATTAACTAAACTTTTACATCATACAAGAGAAGATCGGCCACTCGGCATACTCCAAGTTGTAAGGATAAAACCACAAGGTTTAAAACAGTGCCTACCCGACACTCAGTTTGAAAACAGTTTTCGCAAACGTTTTATCTTTTAAAAAGATCTCCCCATTCCACATACAACCATCACAAGATAAAATAAAGTTCTAAAAGTCCATCATCCCAAGGCATTCACGGTGTTCATATGTTCCTACATCCATGTCACAACACATCCACATCACAATAGGTCCAAGTATCATGCACCAATATCTACTAAATGTAACGATCAAAAGAGGAGTAAAAGTGTCACCGGAATGATGAAATACGAGTCACTCTCACGTCGATGCCTCTCCCCCGTCCCCCCGAGCCTGTCACATGGTGGGAGTCAGTGACAAAAAATATAGGAAGAAAAAACCGATATAACAATAATCATATGCAATGATAGGTACAATAAAGTAAACAGGACATCAAACCGTAGCCCGAAACATTCGAACCCTCCATACCATATCCTCAGTCCGTAAACCTAAGGAAGTATCAAACCTGCTCAATACTTTGGTGCCCCTTTAACCCTCGTCGCTATGCCACAGAGGGCCCCTATGAAGTCACCACGTAGAGATCACGGGTCCTTAGACCACTTCTTCGAAAAAGTACACCCTTGCGGTAGCCAAACTACTGGTGCATGTGACTATGCCATGAGCTTCTCGATCCTTTAGTTACGTACAACATTGCGATGCCTTCCACGATCCCATACTTGTGGAATAAGATGCGGTACCCCTCACGATCCCATACTCGTGGAATAAGTCACGGTTCACCTTACGATCCCATACTCGTGAAATAAACTGATAAGTCAAGTATCCGTCCTTGTCCCTCACGCATGTATCGTTCCGTTGCAATAATGGTGACGATGTCCTTCCTGTCATCTTAAAATAGTAATACCGAAAACAACAATAAAAGGAAAAGATGGGTTGAACACTAATGTTCAACAACACCTTCAACCTTGGTTTAGTTACCCACCTCTACTGGCGAAGAAAATAATTCTCAGCAACTCCTCAAAACCTCCTCAATCTTTGACCGGACAAAACTACACCAAAACCATTATTAAATCTCAATCGGATTGTAATTCTGTAAATCGTATGTCAACCCGGGCTTCCGACGGCGAAAACCCAACCAAATCCAACATCGGCAGAGGCCAAACAACCCCAAAACCCTAAAACGAAGCGAAACGGCCGAAACCCGTGTTGGAATAGGTCTCGGGCTGGGCTGTTGGGCTGGGCCAGGCATGGGAGCACAGATCTAGTTGTGGATCGAGTCCACTCCATGGGACAACGGTTGGTGCGCCGGCCGCACGCCAGCACGTGGACCACGCTCCGCTGGGCCGTGCTGGGCTGCGTGTGGATCGCTGGGCGCGGGTCGGGCTGGTGCAGGGAGGTGGCGCGAGCCGGGTTCATGCTGGGAACTTGTAGTGCACCGACTCCGCAAAATAGCGAGGTGTAGTGAAAATCGCCCGTAGCGTGTTAAAATTATGAATACGGATGGGTTCGGGGTGTTTCGGATCGAAGCGGGAGTCTTTGGATCGAAAAGCGAGTCGACAACGCCAAAATTAGAAGCTTCAACTCTGTGAAGCTCTCTGCAGTATTGAGTACCGGAACGCATCAAGGGATACCAGAACTAATTAAATGGAAACCGACAGTGAGCTCTCGGTTTGGAAATTGCAGGAAATATTCTAAGTCCCTGGGTATCGATACCAAGCATCGCGTACCGCTACCCCAAACCCAAAAAGACTTGGATACTAGAACACCAAAGTGGGTACCGGTACCCTATGTTAAACAGGGCAAAGTTGGCCCTCGCGTTGGAGAATTGGTGCTTGGGTATCGGTACTAAAAACCCGAGTACCGGTACTCAGCCTCCAGAACATGGGGCAGTGAAGTAATTTTCCATTTTAAGTGGGGGCGAAGGTGTAATTTCACACCCTCTGAGTTTCCAACCACCCACTGAACAACATTAACTCCTCTCTCTCTCCTCCATTGAATAACCCACCCACCCATTCTCCTCTTCTTTGTTCGAACCAGGGAGAAAGAAAGAAAGGGAGTGAGGGAGAGAAAGCAGCAGTAGCAGCGGCAAGAAGTAGCAGCAGCAGCCACAGCAAGCTGCTGTGGGTTTCTTGGAGCTTCAAGAAGCTTGGGGAGAGCACACGGGTGATCTCAAAGGAGCTCCAACATCCCTCTTCTTCTTCCTCTTGAGCAAGGAGCTTCAAAAGAGGTGAGCCCTAAAATTTAGGGTTTCCATTTTAGGGTCTTGCATGGGTTCAAAACTTTGGGGAAACACCCAAAATGGGGTTGTTATCCATTTTTAGGGTTGTTCATGGGAGAAAAAGAGATCAATATCTCTCTTTGCTAGAACATGGCAAAATGGGGTTTTCATCCCCTTTTTCTTTCTTGTGGTTAAAAGAACCTACCAAAAGACATAAGAGTAAACCAAGGGTTTCTCTTTTATAGCTTTCATGAAGTTGAAAGAGCATGTAAATGATTCCTAATTGGATTCATCATGGATTTAGGGATTTCTTGGAGACTAGAAGATTGGCCCATCCTATTCTTGCAAGAACAACAAAGATGGGAGATTCTATCGAACAAGGGTGACCTCTTCCCTTGTCTTTTGCTTTTAATTAAGAAGCATGTTAGTAGAGTTTAGGGTTTATGTGAATAAAGAAAAAAAACCATGTGAGCATGTTATTTTGTATAAGAATCATGTAAGTGATCATTTCATGAGTAGAGAAATAAAGAACATGGAATTATATTAATGTTGCATGATGGATACATGACATAAGAGAAATCTAGATTAAGGTTTTTATGAGTGGCATTAACCTTATAACTTCACAGGTGGCATTGTGCAAGAGTCAACTAAGGTTATGATAAGAGCTAAGTATCAACTTAGAGTCAAGTCTCTAAGAGTAAAGAATGTAAAGGTTGAGGTTAAAAGAGTAAAGAGTAAAATTCCTAGAGTTGGTCTTAGGGAGTTGGGTAAAATAAACCCTCACTTTAACTTCAACTTGAGCAAAATAGTGAAAGTAAAAGAATGAAGTCCAAGGGATTTTTCGGTTACCCTTGAGGCAAGGACCTAGGGTAAGGAAATGAGTAAATGAAAGATAAACTAAAAGCTTAATGAAAGAGAAAAAAATTGTCAAGTGGCAATGTGAGCTAGAGGCTCAAATGAGAAAGAAAGAAAAGTGCATAAAGTGCAAAAGAGGCTAAGAGCCAATGCAAATGAGAAAGAAAGAAAAGAAAAGAAAAAGATAAAACGAGTGTACCTTCGGGGGTAAAACGTAGATATTGTCAGAGTGCAAGGGCAGTGATCCTCTCCTGGGCAATGTCCCGTATGATAAAGTTTTTCGTTGGGCGGGGTAGCACTTGAGGTGCTATCGGCAACCTTAGAGATCTTGTCTTACGGTGGCTTGACTGCCGGGCTGGGGCCCGTTGGGCAAATTCTCTGAGGGTTTAGCAACTTTAACTAAAGCACAAAGAAAAGAAAGAAAGCGGATGGTCAAGTATGAGTTTGGATAGAATGACACCTTGGAACGACATAGTGTCGTGGTATGGCAAAAGGGTAGAGTTTTATATAAGCATTATTAGTTAGAATTTACAGTTTTAAATTCTGTAATTGTTCTTTATTATATTGCTTCCATTAGAACAAGCGGTATAGGGCATTTTTGCTCGGTGGTCGAACCCACTGGAAACTTCGTTGTAGTTCTCACACCCTTGGGTGATATCCCCATAGGTCTAGGTACATCGAGCGAGGCGCGCGACAGGGGCAAGGGCCCAGCGGAGTAGTGACCTAGCAGTCTAGAGTCACCAATTCATTTTGGAGAGTTTATTATTTTGAACGAACTTGTATGTGAGGAGACATTGTAAAGTTAAATGTTTTAAGTTCGTTTTGGAAAATGTTGTAATACTTTAAGTTTAAAGTTTCATGAAAAAGAGAGTTGTAATATAAGTAAAGCTTAATATTCCGCTCAATGCTGTACTTTCATTTCTTTCTATCTGGTTGTATGAATGAATGAAAGTTTTAATTCATAGTTTAGTACTCTAATTGTTTACTCTTCTGCTTGCACTAAACTGTGATTGTTTGAATGAACCGTTTCTTTTGGGTGTTGAAAGGTCATGCCCGATTGGCAGGTCTGTTGGCGCGCCCGAATCGACCAAATTGGCGGGCTCGGGGCGTGACAGAACTGTGGGCCGCATAGATTGACCGCACGCTCGACGCGTGGACCGCGCGGACTGGCCTGGGCCGTGCATAAGAACTGGCGCGCCGGGTTCACTGCAGAAGCCGGGGGCCCATGCACCGGCCGCACGCCAGACGCGTGGACCGCGCCTGGCTAGGCCGAGCAGGGCTACCGTAAAAGCTTTCTTTTTTTTTTTTCTTCTTTGCCTTCCTCAACTCCGGTGGTGACCCCGCAACAACGGCAATGGCGGCAGCGGCCTCGCGAACATGGTAACGGTGGCGGCGGCCTCCTATTTAACACAACGGCGGCGGCGGGCGGCCTCCCGTTTAAACCAACGGTGACGGCGGCGGCTCTGCTAAAATCCCATGCTCCGACGGAAAATCCAAGGAACTCCAAACAAAAGTACGGATAAACCCATGAAATCAATAAAGGAGATAGCGGAAAGCCAAGAACTAACCTCCTTGCAGACGAAGACGACGGTACGATGCTCGGCTCCGATCTCCGTTCTCCGGTCTCCCGTGATGATGGCGCTCCCTCCTCCGACCTCCAATGAAGATGATGATTCCGATGCCGATCTCCGACGCACCCCTCGAGGAAGAAAGCGAAGTTCTATTTTGCTAACAAAATAAAAAAAATGAGGGTTTTCTTGTTTCACTCTCTTTAACGTGTAAAGTAAATCCGATCCTCGATTTTCGCTATTTATAAGAGATTTTGAAAAAATAATAGCCACTCTTATCTTTTTTTGTAACCAATCTTATCTTTTGTAACAAATTTTTTTTTTTTTGATTTAACCGTTTCTTTCTCGATTTGCGTGCCAAATCTACCAAAAATCTTATCGTACATTAGCATGAATATTAAAGCACCAAAAGCCATTAATGGGTATTTAAAAACTGTTTTACACCCATTACGTAGAAAATCACACATGGAGCTCTGTTTATCAGATTTTTGAGCCGATTGCATCGCCGTTTTCTATTTAACGAGCCCTGCAATATAAGAACAAAATCCAAGGAGAAAGACACACCAATAAAACGAGAAAAATGCCAAGCACACCGAAAGTGATACTGAGGAAAACCGTGGACACTACATCACTCCCTCCTTTAAAGAAGTTTCGTTCCCGAAACTTGTGTCCAATGCAAATAAGTCCGGGTAACGCTCCTTCATCATTGTCTCAAGTTCCCAAGTGGCTTCTCTTTCTTCATGGTTACTCCATTGAACTTTTACATATGGTATTGACATCTTACGCAACTTCTTTTCCTCTCGAGCCAAAATCCGAACTGGTGTTTCTTCAAAACTCAAATCCTCATGTAATTCCACCGAAGAAACATCGATCACATGCGAAGGGTCGGACAAATACTTCCGAAGTATCGATACATGAAATACGTCATGTACCCTCTCTAGACTAGGTGGCAGGGCCAAACGGTAAGCTACCGGACCAATCCGCTCTAGAATCTCGAACGGTCCCACGAATCACTGTCACGCCCCGGGAGTGGTTTGAAACCGGAAAACGACCCAATTTTTTTTTTTTTTTTTTTTTTTTTCTAGAAGCCTTCATCCTGGCACGTGCCCAGACCCGCCACATATACAAGATCACTCTAAACAAATGGACAGAGTCTCTCCTGTATATGCACGGCGTCGCATAACATACAATCACCAACTATCACCAGTTTAACATACATACAAGCAGATAAGGGATTAACTAACTTTTACATCATTTAAAAGAAGATCGCTCACTCGGAATACTCCAAGTTGAAAGAATAAAGCCATAAGGTTTAAAACAGTGCCTACCCGACACTCAGTTTGAAAACCGTTTTCGCAAACGTTTTATCTTTTAAAAAGATCTCCACATTCCACATACAACCAACACAAAGTAAAATGAAGTTCTAAAAGTCCATTATCCTAAGGCATTCATGGTGTTCATATGTTCCTATATCCATGTCACAACACATCCGCATCACAATATGTTCAAGTTTCATATACCAATATCTACTAAATGTAATGATCAAAAGAGGAGTAAAAGTGTCACCTGAATGACGAAATGCGAGTCACTCTCGCGTCGATGCCTCTCCCCCGTCCCCGCTCGAACATGTCACACAGTGGGAGTCAGTGACCAAAAACATAGGAAGAAAAACCAATATAATAATAACAATATGCCATGATAAGTACAAAAAGTAAATAGGACATCAAACCATAATCCGAAACATCCGAACCATCCATACCATACCCTCAGTCCGTAGACCTAAGGGAATATCAAACCTGCTCAATTCTTTGGTGCCCCTTTAACCCTCGCCGCTATGCCATAGAGGGACCCTACGAAGTCACCATGTAGAGATCACGGGTCCTTAGACCACTTCCCCAAAAAAGTACACCCTTGCGGTGGCCAAACCGACGGTGCACGTGACTGCACCATGAGCTTCACAATCCTGTACTTGTGACTAAATTACGGTAGTTGTACCCGCTAAAGTCAAACGACCTTCCTTGTCCTTTTGTATGTACCAATTTGCCAAATCATTCACAATAATGTCCTTCCTTGCAATTTAATATAGTTATGCCAAAAACACAATAAAAAGAGAGAGGAGGGCTGGACTCCATGGTCCAACAACATCCCCTACCTCGATTCGATTACCCACCTTTATCGGTGAAGAAAACAATGCTAGACAACTCCTCAAAAACTCCTCAAGCTTTAACCGAATAAACACTACACCAAAAACCATTGTTAAACTCAATCGGATAGCAATTCCGTAAATTGGGGGTCAAACCGGGACTCCGATGGCGAAAATGACATTAAAAAATCACTTAACGGAACATTACGGGCGATTTCGTCAAGACACGGAGTGGCGACGGCTTGCGAAACGACGGCGGCAAGCAAAAAGGCAAGCGACGGTTGTCACGCCCCGGGTGTAAACCAGAACCCGGGCTCGCCAACAGATCCGCCGCGCACACAGAATTTTCCATGTACACGAAGCGCTGGTAACCTGCTCAGATATATAGTATATAATAAAGGAGCACAAACAGAGCTGAACTGAAAGAACTACAAGTAATCTCAGACTGAAATAAAGTAAAAGCTGAAATAAAAGTACAATAAACTCCCAGCTCACCAAAAATATACAACCAGCTGGCCACAGCCAGACCCAAAAGTAAACTACAGTAGTCTGAGATACAAAAAGGGAGTACAGTAGAAGTCTAGCTAATCTCTCGCTCGGGGTAGACGATCTAGCTAGTCGGCGACCCTCTTACCTCGATCTGCCGCTGAAGGCCCAGCAGCTCCCACAGTCGACTCTGCAAACAAAAGGGGGGAAAAGGACAGACAACAACAATGGGGGTGAGAACTACTAGATAAACCAGTAGCCTCCCCTAGTGGGTAAAACCTCAAATGCTGACGCACCCACTAGGAATAAAGAGGCAAAAAGGAAAAACAGTGGTAACAAAAAGACTGCTGAAAAGAAACTACCACTACTATGCCTCTAAATGCAGTGCCAAAAAGGTGACTGTATGATGCAACTATAAAGCTAACTGCCCAAAGAAACCCAATCAGAAAGGCCAGAATACTGGCACTGCCTGCTCTGTCATCACTCACAACTCACCAACTGACCGGCACCCATCACGGTCAAAAAGCCTACTCCGGAGTGGCACTCGAGGGGAGCGACCCACACGAGTAAAGTATCTCTGTATCAATCATCTCTGTAACCAATGTCTCACAATAGCAGGACTGGATCATGACCATGATCAAAGTGGGAATACTCCATCCACTAATGCAACCCGATCCCCAATCTGATGTGATAATAACATCCGGTCAACCGCCCAAAATCCGCGGTCACCGCTGAACCCATAAACCCCAATCTGATAAGGTAAAAACATCTGGTCAACCGCCTAATATCCGCGGTTGCCACTATGCCCCACAATCCCCAAGACAAGTCCAACTGTCCCAGACTCAAGGTCCAGACTCCACTATCTCAAAATCCCGATCAGACTCGAGCATCATGCATCGATAGAGAAGAATAACAATAACACATGTTTTCTCCTAAGTCAAATCCCATAATATAGTGCTGCAGTAAGATAGTGGCCTAACTAGATGTCCAATGAGCATGCAAGTGTTCTCTTTTAAAAACATTAGAAAAGTGACTAAAGTTTCATGTGAAGCATCAGTTTAAAAAAAATATTATTGAGTTACTATTTGCATGCGGTTTAGGATATAGCAATTGTCCAACTTTATTGTCCCAGATTTATCACATAGAGGCTATCAAATTAATTTAGGGGGCCAATGCAATAGGTTCATATATCACAAGTTAACTGTCACATTTATATTGGAAAACTCTACTACTCCTAGTGTGCAAGTCAACAAAGAGGGAAACGCAACCACCCACCTCGAAAAGCGTGCACAATACTCCAAGAAAATACCCGCTGTCCTCTAAGCACACCGTCAGCTGAAACAGTATCCTACAACATCACACAAGTGTACACGGTGTAAAAACAACAAATCCCAAAACAGCTTTTGCTATTTTTAAAAATCAGCACGTAAAACGAGGAATTTCACCTCTGTCCCGAGGTCCTAAAATCCCAGAAAAATCACGGTTGCGTTTCTCCCGAAAAGTAGCCCAAAATCGACTACTGAATCGCCTCGATCTGATATTCCTACGCGGAGAAACAATTCGTCGAAGTCGCCGCTGTCCAAAAGCCCAAACAGCAAAATAGGGGGTCAAATCACCTCGGGAATCGTGCCAAACTTGCGGAATCCAGAAAAATCATCAACACGAAAAATGAATCCCTACCTCTCAGGAACGCACCGGCAAAGAAATCGTCGAAAAAGGACTCCTGTACTGCGCAGGGGACTCCTCGGACTGAAATGCGACGATAACGGGCCGAAATGGGGGAAAACCGAGGCACACTGTAAAATCCGGATCGCCGCTGTCGAACTTTCAGAAAATCTGGGAACGTACCACGAGGTAGAAAAATCTGTGAGGAACAAGTTCTCTATAGACCTTTCCCTCTCAATCTCTCTCTATCTCTCGGAAAAGAACAGAAAAGGAGGGGAGGGGAGGCCTATTTATAGGCCAAAAGGAACAATTGGAAAAATTCCAATTTTGTCCAACTTTCGGGCGCCCGGTTCCTTCGGGCCCGGTTTCGGGCCCGCACAGTAATTCGGCCCAACCCGCGGCCCATCCCGCACGGGATCCCGGTCGGACCGATTTTTGGTTCGACCGGCTTGGGCGTCCGACACGTGTCCCCCGCACAGGGGACAGCGTGCCCGGCGAACCGGGCGCGGCCATGTGCCCCCCTGCGGGGCGGCGGGGTGGGTGGCGCCACCCAATGGCGTGGCGCCACGTGGCGGGCGTTTCCCGCCCGTCACGCCCGCCGGGCGCCGCCTGCGCGCCTGCGCCGCGCGTGCGTACGGCCGCGTGCGCGTACGGCCGCAGGCGCGCGCCTGCGGGTGCACCGCGCACACCGCGCCGTCCAACCCAGGGCCGCCACGTGGCGCGCCCCGGTGCACCGTGCACCGCGCCCCACACCGCGCCTGCCCGGCCTACCCGCGCTGCCCGCGCACTCTCCCGTGCGCCGCGCGCCCTGCACCGGACCAACCGGTGCCTGCCACGTGGCCCGCCGGTCCACCGTGCACCGGCGGCCTGCTCCATGGACCGAGAGCCGTGCGTCGGCCCAATAGGAAGCTGCCACGTGTCTCGGGGTGGTCCACGGCTCCCCCTATGCACCATTTTGCGCAGAAAACTTCGGGGGGTCCGTTTTTGGGCATCCGGACTCCGAAAAATACAAATAAATAGCCGTTTTCAAGCGTTTTTCCGCGCTGAATCCAAATACGGCCTCCGTTCAGCCTGATTCCACTCCTAAAATTCGACAAAGGCAGCCGAAGGTCAGGCTTGTTCCCAAATCATCTCTGAGTCCAAACAACACTTCACTTTGACATGTTGGGGCCCAACACACCACTAACAGGTGTTCTACACCCTGAAATAGGGGGAAAACCCGGGACACTACATCTGTGATGCCCCACTTCCCAGGGGGTCACCCATCCTAGAACTACTCTAGCTCTAGCACGCTTAACTCTCATGTTCCTCTTGGATCTTGCTACCATCCAAAATGCTATAGCCGGGTTAGAGATTTAGTCCTATTATATCATTTATATAGAGGACTAATCCAAATTCTGCCCTTTAAGACCTGACGTCCACGTCAGGCTCAAGCACACTCACAAGCACCAGGCGATGTGAGACTCGTCTCGCTAGCCTTAGCCGACCTTGTGAGGAGCTGCACTCCACTCACAACGGTCATTAGCCGGAGAGCCTCGCTCTACCCGCTATATAACCCTGGCTCAGCCGAGACTCATCTCACATTTCCGGCTGGTGAATGGCTCTGATACCAACTGTGACGCTCCACTTCCCAGGGGGTCACCCATCCTAGAACTACTCTAGCTCTAGCACGCTTAACTCTCATGTTCCTCTTGGATCTTGCTACCATCCAAAATGCTATAGCCGGGTTAGAGATTTAGTCATATAATATCATTTATATAGAGGACTAATCCAAATTCCGGGGGTGTCACAACATCCTCCCCGACTAACAAAAGTTTCGTCCTCGAAACTAAAATCATACCTCAATCCAGAGCCTCGAACAGGTAGGGGTAGGCGTCTATCATCTCGGACTCGAGCTCCCACGTCGCCTCGCGCTCATCATGATTGCTCCAGAGGATCTTCACATAGGGGATGGTCCGATTGCGCAATTCTTTCACCTCCCGATCAAGAATCCGCAGTGGGCGCTCCTCATATCTCAAATCCTCGCTGATCTCGAGGGGTGCAAAGTCGATGACGTGCGACGGGTCGAAGACGTACCTCCTCAGGTGGAAACATGAAAAACATCATGGACACCAGCAAGTCTCGGGGGGAGTGCAAGTCGATAAGCAACTGGCCCGATACGCTCCAACACCTCAAAGGGTCCAATGTATCGGGGGCTGAGTTTCCCGCGAATGCCGAACCTCCTGATCCCCTTGGACGGCGAGACTTTCAGAAATACATGATCTCCAACCTGAAACTCTAAGTCTCGTCGCCGAACATCAGCATAGCTCCTCTGTCGGCTCTGAGCGGTCTGAAGATGCTGTCGAATCACCCGAACCTTCTCCTCTGCCTCTAGCAGTATATCTGGCCCCAAGGTCCGTCTCTCGCCTACGTCACTCCAATAAAGTGGTGATCGGCACTTGCGTCCATACAACGCTTCAAACGGAGCCATCTGTATGCTCGCTTGAAAGCTGTTGTTGTACGCAAACTCAACCAAGGATAAGTGCCGAATCCAACCTCCGCCGAAATCCAAGACGCAAGCCCTCAGCATGTCCTCCAAGATCTGTATGGTCCGCTCTGACTGCCCATCAGTCTGTAGATGAAAAGCTGTACTGAATCTGAGCTGAGTCGCCATCGCGGTCTGCAAACTCCCCCAGAAACGCGAGACAAACCTCGGATCTCTATCTGACACAATGGAGGCGGGTACTCCATGCAATCTCACAATCTCATCAAGGTATAGCTGGGCTAGTCGCTCGAGTGGCCAAGTAGTCTGCATAGGCAAGAAGTGCGCTGACTTGGTGAGTCGATCCACAACTACCCAGATAGCATCTGCTCCGCCCTGTACCCTCGGCAATCCGACCACGAAATCCATGGTAATGTGGTCCCATTTCCACTCAGGGATTGGAAGACTTTGTAACTTGCCAGCTGGCACTCGATGCTCAGCTTTTACTTGCTGACAAGTCAAACACTGGGCCACAAATCTCCCGATATCCCTCTTCATGCCATTCCACCAAAAGTGTGCCTTGAGGTCCTTATACATCTTAGTCCCCCCAGGATGAAGGGTATAAGGTGTATAATGGGCCTCTCTCAATATCTGCTCTCTGATCTCAGCATCCACTGGCACACATGCTCGGTCCCTGTACCTCAGTACTCCCGCAGCATCCACTGAAAAGTCCCCTGACTGATCACTCGGAATCTGATCTCGAATCCTGGTCAAGTGGGGGTCCTCACTCTGTTTCTCCCTGATCCTGTCCAGCAGAGTGGGCTGCACGACTAATGACGTCAGTCTAGCAGAGACCCCAGGGGACACAACCTCTATCTCGAGCCGTCTCATCTCCTCTAATAGTGGCGCCTGGTCTGTGATCAACATAGACAAACTCTGTACTGCTCTCCTGCTCAATGCATCAGCGACCACATTAGCCTTGCCTGGGTGGTAAAGGATGTCCACATCATAATCCTTTAGTAGCTCTAACCACCTGCGCTGCCTCAAATTCAGCTCCTTCTGAGTGAACAGGTACTTTAAGCTCTTGTGGTCGGTGTAGATCTCACAATGCTCTCCGTACAGGTAATGGCGCCAAAGCTTCAGTGCAAACACCACGGCAGCGAGCTCCAAGTCATGGGTAGGGTAATTCTTCTCGTAATCCTTGAGCTGTCTCGATGCATAAGCAATTACCCTCCCATCCTGCATCAACACGCAACCGAGTCCACTGTGTGATGCGTCACTGTAGATCACATATCCTTTCCCCATAACAGGGAGGGAAAGGATAGGAGCAGTCATCAGTCTGTCCTTCAGCTCCTCGAAGCTCTTCTGGCAGTCCTCACTCCAGATAAACTTAACCCCTTTACGCGTCAACCGAGTGAGGGGTGTGGAAAGCTTCGCAAAGCCTTCCACAAACCGACGATAATAACCAGCTAATCCCATGAAGCTGCGCACCTCTGATACAGTCGTCGGTCGGGGCCAATCACGAACTGCCTCAATCTTCGCCGGGTCTACAGCTACACCGGCGGCGGAAATCACATGGCCCAAGAAAGCTACCTCCCGAAGCCAAAATTCGCACTTCGCCAGCTTGGCGTACAACTTCTTCTCCCGTAGAAGTTGTAGCACAGTCCTCAAGTGCTCCTCATGCTCGGCCTCGCTCCGGGAGTAAACCAGGATATCATCAATGAACACCACCACAAAGCGATCCAGAATGGCCGAAATATCCTGTTCATCAAGTCCATAAAGGCGGCAGGGGCATTAGTCAATCCAAACGGCATAACTGTAAACTCATAATGCCCGTACCGTGATCTGAAAGCAGTCTTAGGAATATCCTCGGCCTTCACCTTTAATTGGTGGTAACCAGACTGTAGATCAATCTTGGAAAAGACACAAGACCCTTGCAGCTGATCAAAGAGATCGTCGATGCGCGGCAGAGGGTACTTGTTCTTGATGGTCACTTTATTCAGCTCCCTATAGTCCACACACAGTCTAAGTGACCCATCTTTCTTCTTCACGAATAGCACCGGCGCTCCCCAGGGCGACACACTGGGTCTAATAAAACCCTTATCCATCAAATCTTGCAGCTGTGCTTTAAGCTCTCGCAGCTCAGCCGGTGCCATCCGATAAGGAGCCTTAGAGATTGGCGCAGTTCCTGGAACTACGTCAATCACAAACTCGATCTCCCTGTCGGGCGGCATACTAGTCAGCTCAGGTGGAAACACATCCGGAAACTCGCGGACGATAGGAATATCCCCGAGTCCCGGTGCCGCCGTAGGCCCCTCAACAACACTAGCCAAAAAGGCTACACATCCTCGATGAATCATCCGCCTCGCTCGGGAAGTCGAAACCATAGAGGCAAAGAAAGCACTCTGACATCCCCGGTACACCAACACCTCCTGGCCTGGCTCTCTAAAAGTGACAGTCCTCTCGGCACAATCAATAGTCGCAAAATACCGAGCCAGCCAGTCCATCCCGAGAACCACATCAAAGTCCCTCAGCTGTCTCAAGACCAACAGGTCTGCTGGCATAATCCAGGACTCGATCTGCATCGGGCAGGACCAACAACACTCCTCCACGTGCAAAGTGTGATCGGGAATCTGAACCTCTCGTGCACGTGGCAAAAGTCCTACCTCTAACCCATGTAATGATGCAAAAGATCTACTAAATGAAAGAATGCGATGCTTCAGTATCAAATAAGGTACGAGTCCTAATGCCAGAGAGTAAGGTGATACCTGCCACCACATGGTCGCTGCTGAAGAATCCTCTACCTGTGCAGCATACACTCGCCCACTCTGAGCTGGAGGGCGATAATCTGTGGGATGGGAAGAAGAGGCCTGCTCGCTGGAGCATATGGCCGCTGAGCCGTCGACCGCTGCTGCGATGATGATGGGGCAGATGCTGAAGAAGGGGCGGCTGGGGTCGAAAAGGGGCACGAAGCTCGAATGTGCCCGGGCTGTCCACATCCGTAGCAACGACCCCACCGCTGGTCGCAGGTGCCGGAACAATGCTGACCTCCATAGAAAATACAACTGCCGGGGGCCCATGGCTGTCGTGACTGCTGCTGCTGGTGGTGGAACTGCCGCTGTCGCTGAGACTGCCGCTGCGATCCACGCTGCGAGGACTGCGATCTCCGCTGCTGCTGCTGCTGCTGGGGCCTCTGGGATCCACCAGGCCCTTGCCGCTCAAACCGTCCCTGGCCAAAAGACTGTGGCTGAGGCGGTCGTGGCGGCCTCCACGAACTCGTCTGTCCCCCGGCCTCCGGTGCTGGTCGCTTCGCCCCCGGGATCACTTCGGGAGCTGGAGATACTCCATCCATCACTACCTCCCCGCACTCTACATAGGGCGCCTGCTCCATCGAGGCCTCCAAGGTCTGCAACCTGTTGGGTTATAAGTAATGGATCTAAATAGGGGAAAAAACACCTAGAGGGGGGTGAATAGGTGTAAACAATAAACACTCAAAAAATCATTGCGCAATAAAACCCAATGCGGAAAAATAAAAGAACACGCAAGATTTTTACGTGGAAAAACTCCAAACCGGAGTAAAAAACCACGGGACCGATAACACGGCGAAATCCACTAGAATTAACACACGTACAAGGTGATATAACGTACTCACAGACGACTCAACCTTTTTCATACGCTCCTAGTAGATCTTCCCGCTCGCTCCACGACGCTTCTCGAATCCACGATCCGCGCCCAACGCTGAATCCACAGCGTCCAACGTCGAGTCCACGACGTCCAACCGAATCCACGGTCTTCACCCAATGGCACGCTTCGAATCCACGAACGTACCTCGCTCCGAATCCACGAGAGCGGTTGCACCTTGAATCCACAAGGCCACGCGAGTCCACGCGCCGATTTTGGGGTAAATCGTTGTTTTGTTTGGGTGGTGATGATCCGCCGAATACTTAGATTAAAGATAGATCGGAAATACCATCTAAGTATTCATTGATTTGATTCTACTCAAAATGTGAGCATGGAAAACCTAGAATCAAATCAATCAATATAGATGAAGAAACATAGAATAAATCTATTGATTTCCTTTCTTCTCTATATGTGGATCTTTCCGTATAAAATGATATTTGATAATGACGGCTCTATTTTGATGCCCTAGAAAATGAATATAGGGTCTATTTATAGGTTAGAAACCATTGGAAGAATATACGGATCAAAAACAGCTTTTCTGGAAAGTTTTACCGACGGCGATCCGGATTGGATTTGGCGATCCGGATTGCAGAAGCACAAAAGACGGTTTCCAGAAAATTCATGTTCGGGATCCGGATCGTAGTCCCCGATCCGGATCGTTCATACAGTTTTACCAAAACACAATGTTCGGGATCCGGATTGCAATTCCTGATCCGGATCGTTCAAGCAAACAGGTAAAACTATGTTCGGGATCCGGATCATGGAATGCTGCGATCCGGATTGAACCAGTGTATGAACGAACACCCTTCGGGATCCGGATTGCAAGCCCGATCCGGATCCTGAACATGTCCCATGTCCAGTTTTTGATGTTTAAGCAATTAAAACCTCTTCCAGGTGTTTCTACACTATAAGAAGTATTCGGATCATCAAAAATCTTTAGTTAAACGTACCTGATCCTTTTGAATTCTTCTTTCTTGAGATTGAGGTATATGATCCAAAGTTTCTTCATCTTCAATCTTCAAGACTTAATACATTCACGAAATACGCCAACTCAAATTCCGTAACAATCTCCCCCTTTGGCGGTTTCGTGACAAAACACAAATCCACAAAAGAAAATTCAAAAAGATATTTTTGTTGCTATCACCATACAACAAAAATTTACAAAAGAGATCCAGAAATTAAAAACATGAGATAAACTCCTAGAACAGACTCTAGACTTAGACATCTGTAATCTCTGCACACAGAAATCATTCTTGACAAACAAAATCGTTAGATACCTCAAGAATTGAAACATACAAAACCAAATACAGAGATAGAGTTTATTCTCATCATGACATTTGAAAAATTCAGATATGTAAGAGAATCATAGTTAAAACCAACATATCTTCTAAGCATTCAAAAACCAAATGTCAAAGTATGTTAGTCCAACATCAACTTGTTAGTCATATTACATGCCCAAATAGTTAGTCGAATAGTTAGTAGGAGCATGCAACCAATCACAAATAAAAACCAAAGTTGAGTTGAAGATACTTACCTTGATGTTCACAATCATTGATCATTGTTCAAAGTTCTCTCTAACTCTCTCCCCCTTTTTGTCACAAAACAAAGCCAAAACGTAGCAAGAGCTACAATATGTAAGGAGAGTTAAAAAAAATCTATTAATATGCACAAACTGAGAACTAAACTAAAAGTAAGAAGAAAAACTAAGTCCTGAAAACTAAGAACGGAAGTAGACAAAGTGAACAGAAGGTGCTGCTCAATCTGAAGAATCTGAACTAGTACAACTCAGCTTGCTCAAAATCCCTTTAAGCAAATTCTTAAAATTTGAGTACTTTTTCTTGATCTTCTTGTGTTCAGAGGAAATCTGCTGAAGTTCTTTCGATATTCTCTCTTGTGTAGCAGAGAGTCTTTGTTGTTCCTGACGATCGATTCCAAATCTCTGTCTCAGTTGTCCGTGTCTTTGAGTGTGATGGACGCTGTGTAGATGCAGATGGTGCATCTGGTCCTGCAGTCCATGGAGATTCAGTTTGCAGAATTCCAGAAAGTGAGCGTGCTCTGGTGAGAGGCCCACTATGCTGACTCGTACTTCTTTGGACATTTCTTCTTCTTGTATATTGTCTGGTTGTTGAGGCAGATTTCATAAGTCTCTTTCCTTTGGTGAATTTCCTGTCCTCCTCATCAATTTTTCGTTGAACATCCTTGAAGAATTCGTCCCATTCTTCCTCATTGTAATCTGAGCTGTCTTCATTAGCTTCGTTCTGTTTGTCTCGAGTTGAGACATCTGGTTCTTCTTTAACAGATGTACTTGTGTGCACCATTGTGACCAGTAGCAGGATTAACCAGGAGAATGCCATTGATGTGAGTGCTCTGAGTTTTGAGAAATGTCCTGTGAAACCAACTCAAGAACATATGAAAAATCGTCAATTTTGAAAAATTTGAAAAATTGTACCTAGACAATCATAATCATGTAGAGAAGCCAAGAATCAAATTAGTTTTCCAAAAAGAATTTTAAAAATAGATCAATTCCATGATTTTCAAAAATTCCTCTTTTATGCCCTAAACCAGAATTTTTAGAAATCGAAGCCTAAAAACTCGTTTATCTTGAGAAAACCCAGCATAAAAGCAAAACTAATTGACCCAGAGTTCTTATTTCAAAAGAAATTTGATCAAAAACCATTCACAAACGAAAAAGTTCCAAGATTTCAACTCACGTTTGATGAAAAACTGTAAAAACCGAGTTTTGATCAATAAAACTTACTTGAATCCGAAGAACTTTGAGTTTGGAAGCTCCAAGAAGCAAGAAATCTAGAGAGAGAAGCTCTAGAGACTTTAGAACAAAAGATTAGGGTAAAAGAAATCAAATCCTCTTTGTTCTTATAAAAACCCTAGCCGTGATCCGGATCGGATCGAGAATGTGATCCGGATCGGCTACCCGCAGGAAAATCCTGCGTTCGGGATCCGGATCACTTACCCCGATCCGGATCGGCTTCAACTTTTTCTCCAGAAAAATTCAGAAAAATTCAATAAAATCCAGAAAAAGTATGTAAGCACTTTACCATGTCAACTTTAAACAAAAGACATCGTTTCATACAACAAGAAATAGATTATGCAAAATCTATCAAAAATATCCAAAAATGAAACGAAAATTTACGAAAGTTAAAACACTTAAAGTTGAACAACTTCAATTACATCTATCCTGATCTTATGTGTAATGCCTTTATCAAATCATCAATTTTGGTAAAGAAAATGAAATACCAAGATCAATAGATGTTTGAAATCCCAGATAAGTTAGATAATATATCTAGACAATCTGTTGAAGGAGTGGCTCTTTGAGCATCTTTACTAAAAATCCCACCTTATACCAACCATGAAATACGACTGAGTCAAGTATTTCAATATGAATTTCATCAACAATTTCAAAACAAAATTTGCTTTTCATTCATGGAGTATCTTTTTCTTTCTTTCTCTCCATGTGGTGGTAGTTTTCACACTCCTCATTGGGATGTAACTCTTTCCACATCTTTTGAGCATTTTACATTTCATTGACTCCCCCTCAATTGGCTATCAATTATTTAATATATAAGGTATTCAACCAAACCATTGATCTCGAATTCATACTCGACTAAGCAATCAAATATGATAATGACTATACCAAGAGATCATTGAGAGAGAAATTGACTTTGATCACTTAAAAGATGGTTTAATTAACGTAAATGATCATTGCAACATTGAAATATTATGACATCAAAAGCATAATAAATTTCTAAATGCATAAAAGGATGCAATTAAAGTCAATTATGATTTATGCTCAATTAATGTCCTATGTACAAAACATAGATAAAGAACAAAACAAAAACAAAAACAAAACCTAACCTAAGCAAAGGTTTCAAAAAGTTTATTTCAAGGAAAGCATGCCAATTGCTTTACGCAAGTGAATAAAACGTTTTTGATCCAAAGGTTTTGTTAAGATATCGGCTAATTGATCCTCAGTTGAAATATATGACAGTTGAAGAATGTTTGATTCAACTAGCTCTCTAAGAAAATGATATCTAAGTTCAATATGTTTTGTTCTAGAGTGCAACACAGGGTTTTTGAAATGTTAATAGCACTAGTGTTGTCACATAAAATGGTTACCGAAGATGCTGAAATCCGGAAATCGCTCAACACGCTTTTCATCCATAACAACTGGGTTGAACAACTTCCTGCAGAAATGTACTCCGCTTCGGCAGTCGAGAGTGCTATGCAATTCTGCTTTTTACTGTGCCATGCGACAAGGCAATGGCCAAGATAGAAGCATGCACCACTCGTGCTTTTCCGGTCATCCACTGAACCAGCCCAATCGGCATCTGAGTATCCAACTATATCCAAAGTCGTTCCCATAGGATACCAAATTCCGAAACTGATTGTACCTTTAATATACCGGATGATCCGCTTCACCGCTTTCAGGTGAACCTCCTTCGGTGCTGATTGATATCTCGCACAAATCCCAACACTGAAGGATATATCCGGGCGACTAGCCGTGAGATATAGTAGACTTCCAATCATACTACGATACAGTTTCTCGTCTACATTCTCACTATGTGATTCACTTCCAAGTCCCTTATGGCTAGTTCCCATTGGAGTCGGAAAATCCTTAGAATTTTCAAGATCAAACTTTTTGACCAACTCCAGCATACTTGGATTGACACAAGTGAATCCTTCATCGTTTTGTTTAACTTGTAATCCACAATGTTTAAAGAATAACTTTTCCCAATTTGCCAAATGTCAGAACTTTTTTATTCTTAACGGACGAATAATCCAGGATAGGTTTATTCGAAGTGAATCAAAGTAATTTACTTAATTATGTAAATTTTTAATATCAATCTAAATTCTACATGAAATCATTATATTCAAATTATCAATCCTTATGATAATCACTAAATTCCAATCTATGCATTCCAATCTAAAATCCTTTAATATTTTCCAGAATTTTAAAGCCAACTTTTTCATGAACTTATTTTTTCCCAAATACCAAATCCAAGCTTACTCATCATTTTTGAAATTCTATACCTTTTATAACTTGTAATCCAAGAAAATAATTCAATTCGCCCATCATGGACATCTCAAATTCGCTTTCCATGGTCTCCGCGAATTTAGAAGCATCATTATCTCTCGTTGCTCCAAAAACAATGTCATCGACATAGATTTGAGCAACTATGAAATTGTTTTGATAATGCTTCACAAAGAGAGTCCTGTCAGCTCCCCCTCGAGTGTAGCCCTTTTCCAAAAGGTGCTTTGTCAACCTTTCGTACCATGCTCGCGGTGCTTGTTTCAGACCGTAAAGAGCCTTTTTCAGACGAAAAACATGGTTAGGTAGTTTATGATCCACAAAACCTTTCGGTTGAGCTACATAAACTTCCTCATTTAAAAATCCATTTAAAAAGGCGCTCTTAACGTCCATTTGAAATAATCTGATTTTAAAATGACAAGCAATCGCAAACAATATACGAATGGACTCGAGTCTAGCTACAGGGGCGAAAGTTTCGTCAAAGTCTATACCTTCTACTTGAGAGTAGCCTTGAGCAACTAACCTTGCTTTGTTCCTGATGATAGTACCTTCTTCATTTTTCTTGTTCTTGAAGATCCATTTGGTACCTATCACATTATGTTGCTTCGGAGGCTTCGTTAATTACCAGACTTTGTTTCGCTCGAATTGATGGAGCTCTTCCTGCATTGCTTTAATCCAGTAATCATCTTGGAGAGCTTCATCAACATTCCTTGGTTCGATTTGAGATACATAGCATGCAAATCCGCAAACCAATTGTCTCCGTGTTCTAACTCCTTCTTGTGGATCTCCAATGATGTTCGATTCAGGGTGATCCTTGGAGATGCGTAACGTTTGAGGTAGAGGAGTAGACGGAGGTACACGAGATGATTCCTGCACATCAGATAAACTTGAAGAACCGTTAGATGCATCAACATTATTATCGAAAGAATTGTTAGAAGAAGATGCATTAGCAGGTGTATCATCATCAAGAGAGATATCGAGGGTAGATTTTTCAGATTCAAAGTGAAAAGCTTCATCTACCTTAACATTTATCGATTCTACGATCGTCTTAGATTCTAAGTTAAAAACTCGATATGCTCTGCTGTTTGTAGAATAACCTAAGAAAATCCCTTCGTCACTTCGAGAGTCAAATTTTCCAAGATTCTCACGATCACGTAAAATAAAACACCGACTCCCAAAGATACGAAAATATTTGATGTTAGGTTTTCTACAAAACCAAAGTTCATATGGTGTATTCAATGTCCCCGGGCGCAAATACACGCGATTGATAACATAAACAGCAGTGTTCACCGCTTCAGCCCAAAAATAAAAAGGTAAGTTCCGGCTGTGAAGCATAACACGTGCCATTTCCTGTACGACCCTGTTTTTGCGCTCGACTACACCATTTTGTTGAGGTGTGTAAGGTGCGGAGAATTCATGTTTAATGCCATTAGAAGTGCAAAAATCAATGAATTTGGAATTTATGAATTCCCCACCTCTATCACTCCTAACTCGAGTAATCCTTTCATTCTTTTCAATCATAATACGATTGCAGATTTCGAGAAAAGAATCAAAGGTATCAGCTTTTTCTTTTAAGAAAGCTACCCAAGTATATCTAGAAAATCATCAACCAACAAGAAAATATACCATTTACCTCCCAGAGATGGTTGACGAGTTGGCCCCATTAAGTCCATATGCAAAAGTTCCAAAGGCCGTTTTGTACCTATGTGGTTCAAGTTCTTGTGTGCAGTCCTAGACTGTTTTCCCTTTTGGCAACCGCCACACACAAGGTTTTGTTCAAAAGAAAGTTTCGGAACCCCCTTGACCACATCTTTGTTCGAAATTCTAGCAAGTTCCTTAAAGTTTATGTGACCTAGCCTTTCATGCCAAAGTGTTTCATTTTTCAAAGATGCTAGGTTACATTTTTCAGAAATCTTAGTAGGAACTACATAACAATTGTTTTCTGATCTAACCCCCTTTAAAAAGAAAGCATGGTTCATGTCAGTTACAGTGCATTTATCAGATGAAAAATTAACTGAATAACCACTATCACAAAGTTGACTTATGCTTATGAGGTTAGTCTTAAGGCCATGAACAAATAACACATTATCTAGAACCGGGCCATCTGGAATAGCTACCGTTCCCTTTCCAACAATTTTGGAAGACCGACCATCTCCGAAAACAACAAGTCCTCCGGAGTTTTTCTCAAATGTTTGAAAACAGTTTTTATCGCCGGTCATATGACGGGAACACCCGCTATCCAGGTACCAAGACGAACTATCATATGCATGCAAGGAAACATTGGTAGCAAGACAGGGAAAAATTTCACCTTTGCGCACCCAAACCTTTTTGGAATGCGTCGGTAATGATCGTGAAGTTGATTTCCTAGGTGAGAGCGTCTTGCTTGAAGAATTGCTGCTCCTTGATGATGTCGTCTTGAGCGGTGTACTACCAAGGCTCTTTTCCTTCAATGAATTGCAGTTGATTTTCGAGGAATAGCCTTTTTGGTAGTCATTGCAAGAGGTGCTTGAGGTGTGCGTTTGGCTTCCGTCTTGCAATTTCTTCTTATGTGCCCTGAAATGCCACAACGAAAACATACCTTGGTTCTTGTCGATTCCGAGGAGGATGTAGTAGGTTTGTTGTCGTTGCTTGTCGTGAATTCCGGTGTCGGAGGAGGAGATACCGACTGAGGCACAAATACTGTCCCACTCGAACTTGGAATGTCTCCAGTTTGAGTGTATCCGAGGCCGAACTTATTTCTTTGACCAAGACCAAGAAGTCTGTCCAACTTACTCCTTCCAGAAGAAAATCTCTTTAAGTCATCCTTCAGTTGGCGTATGGTCTCCGTCATTTCCAATTTTTCCTGTCGAGCCTCGCCGTTGAGCTTCAAGAAGTAATTCGCTTTGTTCACCATATCCATATAATTCTTCTCGAGTTGCTCATTGGACTCTTGAAGGGAAACATTTGTTTTAATCAGATTATCCCTTTCCACTTCAAGATCGGTTGAGAGAGAGGTTACCCTTTTTACTTCTTCTTCGAGATCCTGCAATCTCCCTTTCAACCCCTTGTTTTGCTTAGCCAGTTTCTTTGAATCCCTCAAAAGTTGTGGTAGGCTAGAGCAAAATCTTCACCTTCCGAATCATCTGATTCATCGTCCGTTGCAATCTTTTCAACAGTGGAGTTGGACAGTGAATCGGATGTACTTGCCATTAAGCACATGAAGGGTGAAGATGTAGTGGACGCGTGGAAAGCTGTCGCGTTGTCTTCTTCATCACTTGAGGATGACTCATTTGACGTGGAGTTGTCATCCCAAGTAACGACTTGCATCGCTTTCTTCTTTGCCGGATTCTTGTTGGGACACTCCGTTGCAATGTGGCCGTAGCCTCGACATTTGAAGCACTGAACTTGTCCCTCAGAACTTTTCTTATCCTTTGAGAAGTTCTCTTGCTTTCTTGACTTGTAGCTTGAAGAACCCTTGCCTTTCTTCGACTTTCCGAAGGATGAGTTTTGCTTGAATTTCCCCTTCGAAAGTTGCGGCGAAACTTCCTTGTCAAGAGAGCGAGCTGCTTCTCAAAGTCCTCCATAGAAAGGTTCTCGTCGTCGTCCGAGGAGGATGAATCCGCGTCTTCTTCTTTAGTTGATTTCAATGCGTAACCTGAAGACTTAGAAGAGGATGCCTTTCCAGAAGAATAGTTAGTAGGAAAAGTCATTTCATAAGTTTGTAAAGCACCTACTAATTCTTCTACACGCATTTCGTCCGGGTGTTTAATTGTTTCAATGGCTGCGACCTTCGGGCGAAATCGTTCAGGAAGAGTTCTTAGAATTTTTCTTACAACTTTAAATTCTGGAATCTTCTCTCCCAAGTTAGCACATGAGTTTACGATGTCTTGCAATCGTGTGTAATAGTCAGTGAAAGATTCATTCTCTGCCATAGAGATAGAGTCAAACTTGCTCGTAAGCATTTGCAGTTTCTGAATCTTCACTAGGTTAGTTCCCTCATGCGTAACTTGAAGAACATCCCAGATTTCTTTCGCAGTCTCACATGCCGAGACGCGAGAGAACTCAGTTTGTGACAAAGCATTAAATAGAGCATTAATTCCTTTGCCATTGTAAGAAGATAAGTCTATCTCTTCCTTGGTCCATTTCGACCTAGGTTTTAAGGTGCGAACATCATCTAAAATTTCAGTTGGATTAGACCATCCTAATTCAATTGATTGCCACACCCTTTCGTCGATGGAAATTAAAAAGGCTTTCATCCGTACTTTCCAGTACGCATAATTTGTTCCATCAAAGAAAGGGGGTCGATTGATGTTTCCACCTTCAACCATTGTTTACAACCCTATTCCCGCTCTGATACCACTTGTTGGGTTATAAGTAATGGATCTAAATAGGGGAAAAAACACCTAGAGGGGGGTGAATAGGTGTAAACAATAAACACTCAAAAAATCATTGCGCAATAAAACCCAATGCGGAAAAATAAAAGAACACGCAAGATTTTTACGTGGAAAAACTCCAAACCGGAGTAAAAAACCACGGGACCGATAACACGGCGAAATCCACTAGAATTAACACACGTACAAGGTGATATAACGTACTCACAGACGACTCAACCTTTTACCATACGCTCCTAGTAGATCTTCTCCGCTCGCTCCACGACGCTTCTCGAATCCACGATCCGCGCCCAACGCTGAATCCACAGCGTCCAACGTCGAGTCCACGACGTCCAACCGAATCCACGGTCTTCACCCAATGGCACGCTTCGAATCCACGAACGTACCTCGCTCCGAATCCACGAGAGCGGTTGCACCTTGAATCCACAAGGCCACGCGAGTCCACGCGCCGATTTTGGGGTAAATCGTTGTTTGTTTGGGTGGTGATGATCCGCCGAATACTTAGATTAAAGATAGATCGGAAATACCATCTAAGTATTCATTGATTTGATTCTACTCAAAATGTGAGTATGGAAAACCTAGAATCAAATCAATCAATATAGATGAAGAAACATAGAATAAATCTATTGATTTCCTTTCTTCTCTATATGTGGATCTAAGGCCGTATAAAATGATATTTGATAATGACGGCTCTATTTTGATTACCCTAGAAATGAATATAGGGTCTATTTATAGGTTAGAAACCATTGGAAGAATATACGGATCAAAAACAAACTTTTCTGGAAAGTTTTACCGACGGCGATCCGGATTGGATTTGGCGATCCGGATTGCAGAAGCACAAAAGACGGTTTCCAGAAAATTCATGTTCGGGATCCGGATCGTAGTCCCCGATCCGGATCGTTCATACAGTTTTACCAAAACACAATGTTCGGGATCCGGATTGCAATTCCTGATCCGGATCGTTCAAGCAAACAGGTAAAACTATGTTCGGGATCCGGATCATGGAATGCTGCGATCCGGATTGAACCAGTGTATGAACGAACACCCTTCGGGATCCGGATTGCAAGCCTGATCCGGATCCTGAACATGTCCCATGTCCAGTTTTTGATGTTTAAGCAATTAAAACCTCTTCCAGGTGTTTCTACACTATAAGAAGTATTCGGATCATCAAGAAATCTTTAGTTAAACGTACCTGATCCTTTTGAATTCTTCTTTCTTGAGATTGAGGTATACGATCCAAAGTTTCTTCATCTTCAATCTTCAAGACTTAATACAATCACGAAATACGCCAACTCAAATTCCGTAACACAACCTGCGTGAGCGAACTAGCTGAAAGATCTCCCGGCGCAACTCTCGCTCCATCGCCGCGATCCACGACTCTGCCTCCCAAGGCTCGGCGCTCTGCCCCGAGAAACGGGGCGGGTCAAACTGGCGGAACCTCATCAGTAAGTCTACCATCTCCCGCTGCTCAGCCGGGGTCAGTGGTCCCGTCAATCCAGAGGGTTGTCCTCCAGTGCCCTGAGCGATAGGGGAAGCCGGGGTCACTGGTACAGCTGGGGGAGCCACAGCAGGGGAAGATGGCACAGGAGAACTCTCCGGGGGTGCTACAACTGGTTGCACCCTCTGCTCTAATAACTGTGTCAGCCGACTCATGGCCTCCTCCTGACGCCTAACAACCTCTGCCATCTGGGCCATCTGTGCCTGTAGCTCCTGCACCTCGCTCTGCTGGCCCTGCCCGGACTCCTGCTGCTCGGGCTCCGAGGAAGAAGGCTGCGAACGCGTCAACATCCTGCGTCGCGGAGGCATCCTGTCACAAGAACCCACAATCAGTATCATAACCCCACACGACCCAATCTAGCGAAAGTCCAAGATATCCCCCTATTTCTGCGGCTTTATGTTGTCTGCAGCCAACATAACTGTCCACCAGAAATTGGGTATGTCGATCCCTCTTCACTCACTGGAAGAGTCCAATAAATAAATCAACGACTTTCGCAAAGTGTCACGTCTCTCACGCCCTATCATCCTAGGGTCTGCCAAAAGCCTAGGGTTTCCTAAGTCCCAACTGACCTATCCCTAAGCTCTGATACCAACTTAATCTGTCACGCCTCGGGTGTAAACCAGAACCCGGGCTCGCCAACAGATCCGCCGCGCACACAGAATTTCTATGTACACGAAGCGCTGGTAACCTGCTCAGATATATAGTATATAATAAAGGAGCACAAACAGAGCTGAACTGAAAGAACTACAAGTAATCTCAGACTGAAATAAAGTAAAAGCTGAAATAAAAGTACAATAAACTCCCAGCTCACCAAAAATATACAACCAGCTGGCCACAGCCAGACCCAAAAGTAAACTACAGTAGTCTGAGATACAAAAAGGGAGTACAGTAAAAGTCTAGCTAATCTCTCGCTCGGGGTAGACGATCTAGCTAGTCGGCGACCCTCTTACCTCGATCTGCCGCTGAAGGCCCAGCAGCTCCCACAGTCGACTCTGCAAAACAAAGGGGGGAAAAGGACAGACAACAACAATGGGGGTGAGAACTACTAGATAAACCAGTAGCCTCCCCTAGTGGGTAAAACCTCAAATGCTGACGCACCCACTAGGAATAAAGAGGCAAAAAGGAGGGAACAGTGGTATAAAAAGGCTGCTGAAAAGAAACTACCACTACAATGCCTCTAAATGCAGTGCCAAAAGATGACTGTATAATGCAACTATAAAGCTAACTGCCCAAAGAAACCCAATCAGAGGGCCAGAAATCTGGCACTGCCTGCTCTGTCATCACTCACAACTCACCAACTGACCAGCACCCATCACGGTCAAAAAGCCTACTCCGGAGTGGCACTCGAGGGGAGCGACCCACACGAGTAAAGTATCTCTGTATCAGCATCTCTGTAACCAATGTCTCACAATAGCAGGACTGGATCATGACCATGATCAAAGTGGGAATACTCCATCCACTAATGCAACCCCGATCCCCAATCTGATGTGATAATAACATCCGGTCAACCGCCCAAAATCCGTGGTCACCGCTGAACCCATAAACCCCAATCCGATAAGGTAAAAACATCTGGTCAACCGCCTAACATCCGCGGTTGCCACTATGCCCCACAATCCCCCAAGACAAGTCCAACTGTCCCAGACTCAAGGTCCAGACTCCACTATCTCAAAATCCCGATCAGACTCGAGCATCATGCATCGATAGAGAAGAATAACAATAACACATGTTTTCTCCTAAGTCAAATCCCATAATATAGTGCTACAGTAAGATAGTGGCCTAACTAGATGTCCAATGAGCATGCAAGTGTTCTCTTTTAAAAACATTAGAAAAGTGACTAAAGTTTCATGTGAAGCATCAGTTTAAAAAAAAATATTATTGAGTTACTATTTGCATGCGGTTTAGGATATAGCAATTGTCCAACTTTATTGTCCCAAATTTATCACATAGAGGCTATCAAATTAATTTAGGGGGCCAATGCAATAGGTTCAAATATCACAAGTTAACTGTCACATTTAATATTGGGAAACTCTACTACTCCTAGTGCGCGAGTCAACAAAGAGGGAAATGCAACCACCCACCTCGAAAAGTGTGCACAATACTCCAAGAAAATACCCGCTGTCCTCTAAGCACACCGTCAGCTGAAACAGTATCCTACAACATCACACAAGTGTACACGGTGTAAAAACAACAAATCCCAAAACAGCTTTTGCTGTTTTTAAAAATCAGCACGCAAAACGAGGAATTTCACCACTGTCCCGAGCTCCTAAAATCCCAGAAAAATCACGGTTGCGTTCCTCCCGAAAAGTAGCCCAAAATCGACTCTTGAATCGCCTCGATCTGATATTCCTACGCGGAGAAACAATTCGTCGAAGTCGCCGCTGTCCAAAAGCCCAAACAGCAAAATAGGGGGTCAAATCACCTCGGGAATCGTGCCAAACTTGCGGAATCCAGAAAAATCATCAACACGAAAAACGAAGCCCTACCTCTCAGGAACGCACCGGCAAAGAAATCGTCAAAAAATGACTTCTGTACTGCGCAGGGGACTCCTCGGACTGAAATGCGACGATAACGGGCCGAAATGGGGGAAAACCGAGGCACACTGTAAAATCCGGATCGCCGCTGTCGAACTTCCAGAAAATCTGGGAACGCACCACGAGGTAGAAAAATCTGTGAGGAACAAGTTCTCTATAGACCTCTCCCTCTCAATCTCTCTCTAACTCTCGGAAAAGAACAGAAAAGGAGGGGAGGGGAGGCCTATTTATAGGCCAAAAGGAACAATTGGAAAAATTCCAATTTTGTCCAACTTTCGGGCGCCCAGTTCCTTCGGGCCCGGTTTCGGGCCCGCACAGTAATTCGGCCCAACCCGCGGCCCATCCCGCACGGGATCCCGGTCGGACCGATTTTTGGTCCGACCGGCTTGGGAGTCCGACACGTGTCCCCCGCACAGGGGACAGCGCGCCCGGCGAACCGGGCGCGGCCACGTGACCCCCTGCGGGGCGGCGGGGTGGGTGGCGCCACCCAATGGCGTGGCGCCACGTGGCGGGCGTTTCCCGCCCGTCACGCCCGCCGGGCGCCGCCTGCGCGCCTGCGCCGCGCGTGCGTACGGCCGCGTGCGCGTATGGCCGCAGGCGCGCGCCTGCGGGTGCACCGCGCGCACCGCGCCGTCCAACCCGGGGCCGCCACGTGGCGTGCCCCGGTGCACCGTGCACCGCGCCTGCCCGCGCTGCCCGCGCACCCTCCCGTGCGCCGCGCGCCCTGCACCGGACCAACCGGTGCCTGCCACGTGGCCCGCCGGTCCACCGTGCACCGGCGGCCTGCTCCATGGACCGAGAGCCGTGCGCCGGCCCAATAGGAAGCTGCCTCGTGTCCCGGGGTGGTCCACGGCTCCCCCCATGCACCATTTTGCGCAGAAAACTTCGGGAGGTCCATTTTTGGGCATCCGGACTCTGAAAAATACAAATAAATAGCCGTTTTCAAGCGTTTTTCCGCGCTGAATCCAAATACGGCCTCCGTTCAGCCTGATTCCACTCCTAAAATTCGAAAAAGGCAGCCGAAGGTCAGGCTTGTTCCCAAATCCTCTCTGAGTCCAAACAACACATCACTTTGACATGTTGGGGCCCAACACACCACTAACAGGTGTTCTACACCCTGAAATAGGGGAAAAACCCGAGACACTACAACGGTGGTGACCCAAGCGGCGGTGTGCAGCAAGGCGCGGCGGCATGCGCGGCGTGCAAGGTAGCACGACATTATGGGAGCAGCGGCGCCCAAGGGCTAAGCCAAGCAGTAGCATGAGAGGCGCGCAGGGCCCATACGGCCCGGCCCACAAGGCAGGCGTGTGGCGGGTGCTGTGCGCGATGCAGGCTAGCGGTTGCGCATGGCGCGGTCGCAGCAGGGCAGCGCCCTTCGCGGGCGGCATGCGGCATGGCCTTGCGGGCGGCCCCTTACGCGACCGGCGCCCCCTGCACGGGCAGCACTCTATGCAGGCGCCCCGCACGGTTGCGCCCCGTGTTGCTGCGCCCTGTGCAGGTGGCTCCCTGCGTGGCTGCACCCCTGCGCGCGGCACTACGTGCGGGTAGAACCCCGCGCGGCGGTGCCCCACGTAGGTGGCGCTTCTTGCGGGCGGCGTCCCGTCGGTAACGCCGTCGCGTATGGCGGTGGTTGCGACGACTCCATCAAGACCACGAAGGTTACCGAATTTTGGCGGCGGCAGCCTCCCGTCTCCGACGATGGCGGCGACGGCCTCCCAACAACATAGACGGCGGCGGCGGCCTCCCGTCTTTACCGACGGTGGCAGTGGCCTCCCGTCTTTTTTGACGGCGGCGACAACAACCCCCCACCAAACCCCCGTTGACGACAATCCTAAGAAACCCCACAAAAGCACGGAAAAACCCACGAAACTGATAAATGAGATAACGAAAAGCCAAGAACAAACCTCCTTGCCGACGAGGACGACGGTACGATGCTCAGCTCTGTTCTCCGTCCTCCGGTCTTCCGCGACGGTGGCGCTCCCTCCTCCGACCTCCAATAAAGATGGCAATTCCGATTCTGATCTCCGATGCACACCTCGAGGAAGAAAGCAAAGTTCTCTTTTGTTAACAAAAACCAAAAAAACGAGGCTTTTCTTATTTCACTCTCTTTGATGTGTAAAATAAAATCGATCTCCGATTTTCACTATTTATAAGAGATTTTGAAATAATAATAACCGCTCTTATCTTTTTGCAGCAAATCTTATCTTTTGTAACAAATCTCATCTTTTAATTTAATCATTTTTTTCTCGATTTGCGTGTCAAATCTACCGAAAATCTCATCATATATTGGCACGAATATTAAAGTACCAAAAGCCGTTAATGGGTATTTAGAAACTCTTTTACACCTATTACTTAGAAAAATTGCACCGGGAGCTTCGTTTACCGGATTTTCGAGCCGATCGCACCGCCGTTCTGAGTTTAACGAGCCTTACCATTGATTTATTCCGGCACCTTACCGATTTCAAAGACACCTTACCATATGGCATTTGCGGAATTAAAAGAGCTCAAGACACAATTAGAGGACTTGTTGGCCAAGGGTTTTGTGAGGCCAAGTGTTTCGGCTTAGGGAGCACCGATTTTATTTGTAAGGAAAAAGGATGGCAGTTTGAGGTTAATGCATAGATTACTGGGAAGTCAATAGCCGAGAGCTTGAAGCCCTCCTACCACTTACTCCTGCTGCTAGCTCTCTCCCTCCCTGTGTTTCCTTTCTTATTTTCTTTCTCTGGCGCAAGGCAGAGAGAAAGAGAGAGTTGGGGTGGGATTTCGAAATGAGAGGAGAGAGAGAGATTGCTGTGAAGTCAGGGGTGGTAGTTGAGGGTGCAGGTGTAAGTGAAATTACACCTTTGCCCTCACTTAAGAGGTGAAATTCCATCCCTGCCCCAACCAGTAGGTAGTTGGGTACCCGTATTCGGGACTGGGTACCGGTACCCTAAGCCAATTTGCCTCCAATCTGAGGCCCGGTTTTGGTGCACTTATGCATTGGGTACTACCAAATCCTTAGTACCGGTACCTAAGCACCTTTTTCTCCAAAATTTCTCCGAACCGAGAGTTGATTGCTTGGGTTCTTCCCTTATGGTTCCGGTACTCATGAAGGAGTTCCGGAACACCCTACTAACCAAAGCTTCACAAGTCTGAAGCTTCCAAACTCTTTGCTTTCAACTCACTTTTCGATCTGATGACTTTTGCATCGAATCGAAATACCCCGAACTCATCTGTAATTACATTTTAGACGCGTTACGCGTGATTTTGTCGCACTTTGCTATTTCGCGGAGCTGGTGCACTACATACATTGTAATACATGATATAAACTAATAAACAAACTCTAGACTTAAAAACATAATTAGGAGTCTTAAAGTCTTGTACTCTCTGCAAAAAAAATTATTGACAGGAAAATTCATTAGAAACACAAGAATTTAATTAAACATAAAGCATAGAGAGAGTTATTGTAATGTACCGAATTTTCGGCACATAAATAAATATAAATAAAGGTGGTATGAAATACTAGTGTTATGAAAGTTAGGGAAGTAAAGAATATGTGGACGCGAGTTGGGCCCAAATCGGGTTAAAATGGAGACATTTAAAAATTTATTTGAGAAAGGGGGCCCAGATTTTTAGTGGAAAATTCACAGTGTCGGAAAATCCCGAGAAAATTACGGGAGCCCCGTAAATATGTTTTAAGACCACAGAAAAAGTTTCGCGTTGATCGGATACCCGATAGTGAAAACGGGCTTCGCCAACAGTGTCGAAAAATTCTGAGAAAATTTGGGGAGCTTCGTAATTATGTTTTAAGGTCACAGTAAAATTTCGGGTTGATAGGATACCCGGATTGTGAGAACGGGGTCCGCCAATGATTCTAGATACAGCGAGACTTTTGGTGGCCCAGAAATGGCCCAAACTGAAAATTTAAAATTTTCTGTGGTAAATTAAGCTGAAACGAAGTCGCCTGTCAAATTTGGACAGAAACGGACGACGAATGGACAGAAAACGAGACGAAAACGGATTTCCAAGACGCGCGGCGCGCTGCGCGAGGCGCACAGCTGGAGCGCACTTGGGCGCGGGTCAACATGGGCGCCAGGTGAGCGTGCGTGCGTGGACCGGGTGCACCCGGCTGGGTCTTGTAGACCAACGGGTGCACCATAGACCAGTGGCCCGTGGACCATCTTTCTTCACTCCCTTCCTTTTCTTCTTCTTCTTTCTCCCGCACCCCCATTTTTCTCCTCTTTCCTTTCTTCTCCAACCGTGAGTGAGTGAGGGAGAGAGAGAGAGATAGAGAGAGGAAAAGAAAAAAAAAGAGAGGATTTTGTGGGGCAAGCGAGCACGCCGTGAACCTCGTGGAGCGCGCGAGGCGTTCCAAAAAGCCGATGGACAGCGCGACTGTACGAGGTAACGTTATTTTCATGGTATTTTTGGCATAATTTTTATGCTTTCTTTGGTTTAGATTTGACCCCATTATCGTGTTGCGTGTTAGGAACCGAGTTATACTGTGCCGTTTTGTTGCGCAGACTGTCGGGGACAATTTTGGCGCGCCTCGTTTTGCGTGCCAATCCGAGGTACGTGCTCCGTTTTACGCACAGATTGAGTTGTTGTGCACGGTTTTACATGCAGTTTATAATATTATACATCATTTTTCGTGCAGAGATAGAAAAATATGCACCGTTTTGCGTGCAACCCTATAGTTAAGCGTGCACCGTTTTGCGTGCAGATTTGAGGTACGTGCATCATTTTGCGTGCCGGTTGTGTTGTCGCGCATCGTTTTGCGTGCACTCTCTAATATTATACATCGTTTTTCGTACAGGGTTAGAAAAATGTGCACCATTTTACGTGCAACCCTACGGTAGACCGTGCACCGTTTTGCGTGCAGATTCGAGGTACGTGCACCGTTTTGCATGCCGGTTGATTTAACGCGCATCGTTTTGCGTGTGGGTTTTTAGTAACGTGCATCGTTTTGCGTGCAGGTTTGGTGGACGTGCACCGTTTTGCGTGCAGACTCGAGAGAAGTGCATCGTTTTGCGTGCAAGCTCGAGGAGACAAGTGGAATCGCGCGGAGACCAATTGCAAGTGTCTACAAGCAATTGGGTACACTACAAGGTGGGGAATTCTGCCGAAATTGGGTGACCTCTCCCCTTGCTCCTTTGCTTTTCGATTCGAAGCATGATAGTAGCCTGTTAGAGGCGTTAGGTAATTATGAATAAGATTGCATGTTTAGAGGAACACAGATGAAAAGAGCAACTGTTGGTTGCCAATAACAGATGATATATGTGCATGTGTAGAGAAATTTAGAGAAAAAGTGATATTTATGATTTATCCACAATAGGGGATAAATTTGTATGTGTAGATGGACACAGATGATAAATGCAACTGTCAGTTGCCAAAAGGAGATAATTCATTTTCATGTGCAAAAAGGACTTAGAGGATAAATATATTTTTTATGATGGATATGAAAATAATTGCATGCGTAGAAATGAGTAATTACTTGATGACTGTGATCATGTTAGGGTACAACCCTAGAAATCATGTGATATAAGGGAACAGAACTTGTTGGTAGTAAGACTAGGAGAAAACCTAGTATAGGGGTTTGATTGGTAGTAAGACTAGGAGAAAACCTAGTTTAGGGGTTTGACGAGTGACATCAACTTAGGAGTTATCCTAGGAAGGATGAGTGGCATGGTCTTAGGTGATAACCTAAGGACACTGGATAGAGTGATCAACATAGAGTCAGAAAACTCTAGGGTGTATATGACATGGAACTTAGGTAAAGAGAACCTAAGGAGAACTAGTGTTCAACATAGAGTCAAGGAACTCTAGGATGAGTATGACATGAAACTTAGGTAAAGGAAACCTAAGGTGAGCTAGAGGTCAGCATAGAGTCATGGAACTCTAGGACAGGTATGACATGGGACTTAGGTAAAGGGAACCTAAGTTGAGCTAGAAGAGTTTAAACTCACAGACAGGAAAAATAGAGTCAAGTTGACTCTAGGATTCAGTAAGGAATCAAGAGAACGGAAAGTAGATCAAGTGTGGTGACATGAAAGGAAAAATGAGAAATAGATCAAGTGTGGAGATATGAAAGGGAAAACAGAAAAGTAGAGTCAATGTAATTCCAAAATAGCAGTGGAACATGGAATTAGAGTCAGTGTAACTCTAAGTTAATAGTGGAACAGGAAAATAGAGTTAAGTTAACTCTAGGATTCAATGAGGAATCAGGAAAGTGGGATAAGATCCCAAGGTTAAAGAGCTAATCAAATATAACCCTAGAAGGTCATAGGGTGTCCGGACAAATGGATAATAACTTTAACTTCAATTTGAGTTAAAGAAATAAAAGAGAAATGTTTAAGAGTCCAGGAGACTCGCTGGTTATCCTTATGGCAAGACCTAGGATAAGAGGAAAAATAGTTGCAAAAAGGCAAAGATTAAAAGCAAGCTAAAAGTGGCTAAAAGCATAAAGAAAATGAAATTGGCGCCTTCGAATTTGAGACTCGTCAAGTGGAGCAGTGACTCCCTGGGCAGTGACCCGTCGGACGAGGTACTTTCGAAGGGTTGAAAGTGAAAGCAAGGAGCTAAATGCTCAAGAAAAAGAGAAAGTGATTTGCCAGTGGCAAAAAGGGAGCTATAAGCTCGAATAAGAAAGGAAAGCAAGTGTTCAAAAGCAAAGAGGCTAAGAACTAAAATAAAAGAGAAAGAAAAAGAAAAGAAAGAAAATTAAAGATAAAACGGGCGTACCTCCGGGGGCGAACGTACAACGGTCAGGAGTTGGACAGGGTCCCTCTCCCGGGCAGCGACCCGTATGACTGGTAGATAGAGTACTCTTGTCAGAGTTGGGCAGTGACCCTATCGGGCAGTGTCCCGTATGACAAGTCCCCCCGGCAGGACGGGGTAACACTTGCGAGTGTTATCGGCAACCTTAGAAATCTTATCTTATGGTAGCAAGACTACCGGGCTCGGGCCCGTTGGATAAGAATTTCCAAGGGTTAACTTGAACTAAAGCACCAGAATCTAAAGAATAAAGAAAAATAGAGTGGCCAGGGTGGCCGGGTTAGTTGAACCCAGTATACAGCGGCATAGTGGCCGAGTTGGTGCTTAGCAGCCTAGTGTGGCTAGACAGAGTAGTGCTGGGTCGATGGTCGTACACAGATAGTGTAGTGATATATTATTGCATAGCTGCATATTGATGTTGAGGATTTTAGTTCCTAGCACACTATTATTATTGCTTCCATTGGACCAAGTGGTGTAGGACACTCTCTCTCTCGGTGGTTGAACCCACTGGGAACTCGCTCGTAAGTTCTCACACCCCTTGGGTGACCCCCCCCCCCACAGGTTCGGGAATGGATGCAGCGGTCGAGACAGATCCGATGCAGACGACAGCGAGGCATACGACAGGGGCAAGAGCCCAGCAGCATAGAGACCTAGAGGGTCTAGCAGAGGTACCATTTTTATATTTCTTGAGTGAACCTTGTATGGTGAGGAATTATGTAAAGAAAATGTAATAATTTATTTGCAAGTTCAGAATTGTAAAGTGTAATAAGTTTAATTTATGGTTCACTCCTGTATGCTTTCATTTCCGCATTAGTTATTGAATGAAAGTTTTAAATTTATAGTGATTTTTAGTACTCTGATATTGAGCTTCCGCATACACTTGTTGTGTTATTATGGATGTTACCGTTCCTTTCGGGTAGAAAAAGGTTTTACCCGATTGGCGGGTCTGTTGGCGTGCCCGAACCGTACAAATTGGCGGACTCGGGGCGTGACAGTTATCCAATAACATTCAAATTCAAGTTCATTCTTGTTCTCGTTCTCGTTCTAAGCATCCAAGTTCAAGTTCTCAAGTTCGTTCTAGCAGTTCTATCATACTAGCAGTTAGAGCAGTTAGAGAGATGTTAGTAGTAATTATTATAGTTATCCAAAGTTCCTCTCATCTCACCAAAATTAAACCATTTCTCCCCCCTTTTGTCACCAAATAAGCCAAAATAAAAGTTCTGAAAGGAAGAGAGCTCTAAATGCATAAACTGAAAATGAGATGCAAAAGAAAAGAAATCAAATGCATGAATGCTAGAGAAAGAAAGAAAAAGAAAACTGTCTGTCACTTGATCGAAAAAATCATTCAGTATTAGAGCCTCTATCGGAGCTACAACATCCCAATTTATCGAATATCGCCTTCACCAACCGCGATAACTTTGAATACTTTTTCCTATGGTCATGTTGGTCGGCGGTGATGCGCTGCAAGTTCAATGAAATGTGCTCCTGCTCTGATGATAGACGTTGTTGTTCTCGATATATTGAAGTCACAGAGGCATCGTCCTTTGAAGTGTCAATCGGTGGAGCAGTAGGGGTAGGTGCTGAAGGTGCCATAGGTGTAACTGTCACGCCCCGGGGGTAATCTTTGTTAAGGATTTTTGTATTGGCGTATTTCGTGAAGTGTTTAGAGTCTTGAAGATTGAAGTTGAAGAATTATCGATCACATACATCAATCTCAAGAAGAATGGATTCAAAATGATCAGGTACGTTAAATTAAATATTTCTGATGATTTGAATGCATTCTTATAGTTTAGAAACACTTGGAATAATTTTTGTGATGACCCGAATCTCCGCAGAGCCTTTGTAGTGTGATCAGCGACTTCTAGAGGCTTTTTCGGTGTGTTGGAGGTGCTTGTGCGCAATTCGGACCTCAGGATTGGACCCAGCGCAAAATTTGGATTAAGAATACCTTTTCAAATGCCTTTGATAAATTTTAGAAGCGGAATTTGGCAAAACAGACTTCGAATTTGGACTCAGCGCGCGAAAACGATGAAAATGGACTATTTATCAGTATTTTTCGGAGCCCGGATGCGCAAATGCGGATTTCGAGGCTAAAGTCACTATTCCGATGGCTGGGGCAGCGCCGGCGGCGGCGGAGCGTGGCAGCGCGGGCGCGGGCAGGCGCGGGAGAGCGCGGGCAGGCGCGGGAGAGCGCGGGCGTGGTCGCGGGCAGGCGCGGTGTACGGAGTTGGGTGTTGCATGTGGCGGCTCCCCATTAGGCACGCTGGGGACACGTGGCGGCTTCGGGTTCAGCGGGTGCATCGGGTGCGTGCACCGGGCGCAGCGAGTGGAGGCGGTGACGCGTGGCGCGCTGTGATTGGTCGGTCAACGCACGCGGGACAACGCGTGATTCGCGTCGCGCGCGGCGCACGGTGGACCTCCTCGGGCCACGTGTCGCCCGCTCATTGGTGAGCGCAGTGACCCGGCGGATCCGGCGTGAACCGCGGATCGGGTGACGTGGCACACCGAGGGTAATTCGGGCGCGCACAGTTGCGGGTTCGGGCCGGATTCGGGCGCCCGAATCCGGCGCCCGAATCCGAATTCCTTTGTGTTTAGGACTTGGGCTATAAATAGCCCTTTGGGCTTCTTTTTGAGGGCTTTCCCGAGCTTATCTTGGGCTGAGGCCTTAAGGAAGGTTGTTCCTCTCCCTCTCCTCCATCCTTCGATGGATCCTCAGATTTTTTGGAGGCCGCGGCATCGGCGTTTACTGCGACGCGGCGCACTTTGACGCTCCTTGGATTTTGGCTTCTACCGTCGCATTTCAGTGCGCGAGACCCCCTGAGCTACCCTGTTAAACTTTTGAGCTGGTTTTTGCTGCAGCGCGTTCATGAGAGGTACGCCTTCGATTTCCGTGTTAATCACTTCGCCTTATTTTGAGTTTTTGGCATGGTTTACGAGGCATATTTGAACCCCTTTTCTACTGGTGGTTTTCTGGACAGCGGAGGCTTGTTGGATTTTTATCTCTACACTCAGTTATCGGATTTCAACGTTCGAGGACTCGATCGACATCTACACTTCAAGAGGAACGCGCTCGTATTTTTATTGGAATTTTTGGAGGACTCTTCGAAGGTGATAATAAAGCTCTTTGGGGACTGTTTTTCTGCAGGCTTGTGTTTGTGAAGGTTTTGGCTTACGGCGATGTTTTATTTGTATCTTGGCCTTCAGGTGTCGGAATAAAGTGTATAAATACTCAATTTGTATCTACTCATCGCGAGGATCACAGTGGTGATTTTTCTAGGATTTTTGGAGGACTGCACGCAGGTGAAAAATTCCCTTCTTTGTGCTGGTTGGTAAAAACAGCATGTGCTGTTTGGGTGTTGTGGGGTATTGATCGTGTTAATGTTGGTTGTGTTGTTTGTTGAGCAGAGGCTTGCGCGACCGTGTACCAAGGGTGCAGTTTCGGCGGATTTTGTTAGCGTGTGACTCGAACTTCACCGACTTCGGCTTTGCCTGCTGAAAGCGTTTCAGGTGGGTTGCCTTGTCCCCGGAATCGATGGACGGTTCTCTAATTTTATTTGATAGAATGCATGCATGTTTAGGGTACCTTGTTTGTGATTGAGAGGTAAGCTTAGTAATGTTGATTGTTTAAGAGAATTGCAAGATTAATATTCATGTTATATTATGAGGACTTGCATGATTCGGATATCCATGTTGGTGATTAGGAAAAGCTTACCTAAGAGATTGTTACCCTCTGTGACTTATAGCATGCATGATTAAGGTACAAATTGAGATGTAAGCGTGGAAAGTGGCCTAGATCATGTGGATTAATGCTTATTTGATTTTTGTACATGCTTTAGAGGATTTTAGATCTAGCATTCTTGATGGCTATGTTCATGTTATACTAGATGAGATAGAGTTCATGCTCGATTACCCTTTGGCATATATATGCGGATATTACTTTGAGGAGTTATTATGGATTATGGATCATGGATTATGGAAAGGTGTAGTTTATTAGTGATTCTGGCATGTGCTTATACTTATGTGGAGCTGCTATTTATTATTATCTTGTATCTTCCTTGAGGACAAATGCATGCTTATATGGACATCTAGATAGGCCATCTTTTATCGCTACACTATCATGTTGGAACTTGACTTAGGAGAAACCGTGTTTGCTTCTTTTCTCCTTATTCATTAGTCAGGCGATTCTTGTTGCTTGAGTTGAGCAGGGGTTTGGGATAGTGTAGTCGAGATTTCGAGTCTGGGGCAGGTTGGACTTGATTGTGGGTTGTGGGTGTTGCGGCGATACCGGATATGTACTTGTGCATCAGATTGGGTATTAGATTTCCTCTAGTGGATGGAGTTTCCCACTTATTGTTTACTGTTGTTTCAGTTTGGGGATCGGGTTTTCCTTTAGTGGATGGGTTTTCCCACTTTGATCAGAGTCATAATCCAGTCCTGCTATATCGTGATACTTATTACAGTGATACTTGTTACAGTGACATTTTACTCGTGTGGGTTGCTCCCCTCAAGTGCCACTCTGGAGTGTGCGACTGTACCGGGCAGTAGTCGGTCTGTTACTTATTTTGGGATGCGACCATACCGGTTAGTAGTCGGTCAGTATTCCCGCAGATGAGTTCTTGAGTTCGACAGCAGAGCAGGCAGTGCCGGGTTCTATACCGGTCCATTGATTGGGTTATTCAGGCAGGTACTTTTATTGTTGCACTTGTGCCTGGGGGCCGAGTGGAGTCTAGTAGCTGTGATTAGACCAGTGCTAGTGTTGTTGGGAGCCGTTTGGGTTGACGGTGATCCCGTGTCGTTGAGAGTACTTCGACCATTGTGCGAGATGTTGAGGATCTTGAGTCTATCCGTTCTGAGAGAGAGCGTGGATTTTGACTATAGCCTGCATATGCCACTATTCGATAGCGAGTTAGTCCGTATGGACACCCTACGTAATTCCTGCCCGGCAGCGGGAGGTGGTTGTAGGTGGGCGCAGGCTTGACTGGACCAGATGTGGCAGTCAGCTCGATTGGGTCGATTGTGCACCTCGTGTGCGAGTGGTTACATACCTTTCATTGGTTTTTTTCTCTTTTGAGCATTTAGATAGAGGCATGGTAGCTGTAGAGTACCTCCAGCTTTCTTGTTCAGTTTTTACTGCATTGTTATCTTATGCCTCTAGTAGATTTCGTGGGCAGATCGTCGGACTTGGCGGTGGTACCCACTGAGAACTCCCTTTTGGTGTAGTTCTCACACCCATTGGGGGTTCCCCCCCCCCCCCCTCCTTATCTTTTCTCTCTTTTGTTTTGCAGAGTCTTAGCGGGTGTTGCTGATTCTGCGGTTGCTGTGCGAGGCGAGGGAGTCGCGAGCTAGATCCCTACCCGTCTGTGGAGAGTAGCGGTACCCCTACATTGGAGATACTGAGTACAGTCAGTAGATTATTTATTTTTCCGCTTTTGAGAGATTATTGTATTGTGATGATCTGACTTGTACTGAGAGCCTGTACACTGATGTATTATTTTCAGCTTACCTCCCTGTTGGGTTCTGTTTTTTTTTGTATTTGAGGATATTGTATGATTATCATTTATGGGAAATGGATAGTGTATCATTATTCCAGTTGTACAAATGGTTGGTTTTAGTTTTACAACACTTTTATTTTATAGCTCTGATATCTATTTAGCTGTAGCCCCTTTCTTGCAGGTAGGACGCTTTGCCTATGTGGGGTTTTGCATAGGCGGCGGATCTGTTGGCGAGCCCGGGTCGCAGTTTCGACCCCGGGGCGTGACAGGTAGTTGACCCGGCCAAAATGGATGCTATTTGAGATTGGTCAAGACCGGCATTTATTGTTGAGATGAGGAGCTTCTTGGACTGAGCAGTGCTAGCAGAGTTTGTGATGGTTCGACCCTTGCTTTCCGGAAAGGGATTTGTGATCTACAGCGATGCCTCCCATAGTGGCTGTGGAGTTACGGTTGGATTTTGTTGAGCATCTAGTATCGCCCTGACAAACCCACTGTAGTGGCGGATACCTTGAGCGGGAGAGCTGTCTGGGGTTGAGTTTGATGATTATGATATGGGCATGGACACCGGTCTTTCGAGATTCTCGGACTTCTCACTATGTTCGACAATTTTTTTTCTATATTAGGAGTTGAGATGGATGATGTTCCGGATGTTGGGCTCTTTTCTCTCCTGGTTGATCGTGTGGGTGTACTTCGGGTCGCCTGGTTGAGTTGACACCAGGGTGTGGTTTTGGTGCGTGTTGCACTGGTTGGTCTTTCTTCCCCCCCAGCCTCTTTGTTGGAGTCCCTGATATTTTTTCACGTCTCAACTCAGAGGTGTTATGCTTTTGGATCCCTCGCCCGTGATTGACTCGCTCCATTTGAGATCTGTGAGTGTTTGGAGTACGAGAGACGCCCGTTGCGAATTCTGGCTCATGAGACGAGAGAATTGTGCAATCTGGCAATGCCGTACTGATTATTGTTGTTGTTGAGGAGTAATCACGGGGAGTGAGTGGCGACTTGGGAGCTGGTGATGGTGGTAGTGGTACCCACCCTTCTGGTTTGAGACTCCCTTTTGAGTTGTGTTAGTTTCGAGGACGAAGCTTTCTTTTAGTGTGGGAGAGTGTGAAGACTCGAATCCCCGCGGAGGGATTACTGTTTGATCAGCGGCTTCTGGAGGCCTATGTTGTGTGTTGGGGGCGTGTGTGCACGAATCGGACCCAAGAAATGGACTCAGTGCGTAATATGGATCATGACTACCTATTCGGATGCCCTCATCGAGTTTTAGAAGTGGTTTCGCATAAAACGGACATCAGATTTGGATTCAGCGCGCGTAAACGATGGAAATTAACTATTTGGATATGTTTCTCTGAGTCCGGACGCCCGAGAACGGACACCCGAAAGTTTTTTGTGTTTTCGGGTGCACGGGAGGAGCCGTGGATTGCCGGGTTGCCATGTGGTGGTGCCGGATTGGCCGGCGCAGCGCGCGTGGTTCACGGAGGTGCGCAGCCGGGTGCACGGACCGGCGCGGGGACACGTGGCAGTCCCTGGTTGAGCGGCGCAGCGCGCGCGGTCCACGCGAGAGCGCGCGGGCAGACTGTGCAGGACGGGCAGGAGCGAAGGTAGGCGCGGAGTGTGGTGGATGGGTGTGCCATGTGGCGGCTCCCCATTGGGCGCACTAGGGACAGGTGGCGGCTTCGGGTACGGCGGGTGCGTCGAGCGCGTGCACCGGGTGCAGCGAGCGGAGGCGGTGGACGCGTTGCAGCTTTCCAATGGTCGGGCACTGTGCGGAGCAGGTGGGGGTCGGTGCGGGCAGGTGGCCGCCCGTATATGGGCGCCACGTGGCGCCCCGCGGTTGGCGGGCACCACCCACCCGCGCTGACCCGATCGGGCCGTGTGGCGGCAGCGGGTTCGCCTACTGTAAACGTAAATCCGGTACAGCCGGCGGTCCTGACGCCCCCGGCAGGGAACGCTGAGCTACATACTCAGATCGAAGAGATAATAAAAGATGAGTTCGGCACAGTGGCGAGACTGGCTGTACGGCTAGTCTTCAGGTCCTTGTATCTCACGAATGTGGATGTGGAGCACCCATACCTGACCAATTAGAAAACACTGATGTTTGATAAATTCTCGGGGGAAGTAACCGAGAACACGGTCAAACATATTGACCGAATATAATTCGGTCATCGGCGTCGAAGATGTAAATTCGGCTGATACTAAGATGGTCGAAAGAGAAGAGTGTTGGCTCACGAGGCCAAGGTTGAAATAAAAGAATATTAGCTGATGAATAACGGCGGTATTTAAGGCGAAAAGACTCGATGAGAATAAAGGTAATGATCGGTGTACATACAACGCATGCTGATTATTAATTGAGGTATTGTCAATTGCCTGAATGTCACTTCAGGTCATTGCCGAGGGAGTATTGTTAAGGCAAAAAAAAATCGCCACATGGCAAGTCGTACAGTCGATATGACCGAACCGGTTAAACCGAATCAAATGTGACAAGTGGCGTGAAAATCTGTCAACAAGTTAACTGATTTGAAATAATCGGTCTTCGGCTTCATAAACCGATTGAGGATAAGGATCGAGATAAATAATCGATTAAGATTGAGGATAAGAATCGAGATATATAATCGGTTAAGATTGAGAATAAGGACCGACAAAATAATAGATCTAGTTTATGAGCCGATTCAAGACGAGATAAATAATCAGACTGAGATAAATAATCGATTAAGATTGAGAATAAGAATCGAGATAAATAATCAATCAAGATTGAGAATAAGAATCGAGATAAATAATCGATCATCGGCTTTGGCTTTGTAAGCCGATTGAGGATAAGATAAATAATCGGTCATCGGCTTTACAAGCCGATTGATGATAAAGATTGAGAATAAAGAGAAAAATAACACCTAAGATTAAATAAAAAGAATCATAGGCGCAAATCTTTTAACTGAATAACACGGGATGAACGGGAAAGGCGCTACTATTGATATTACTATTGATATTGAGGACGAGGAATATATAACAATTTCCTAAAAATACGTCTATTGATATTACTATTGATATTGAGGACGAGGAATATATAACAATTTCCTAAAAATACGTCGTTATTCTCTATAATTTTTCATTTAATACGTCGTTACCTAAAATAGCGATTAGTCTTAAGAGGGGTATAAATGTATAAATAAGTGAATCTTCTTTTAAAAAAGAGTCCTACAATCTCGTAAGTCAGTGACTACACCTGCATCTACAACTTTCCTACAGTTTTTCTTACCGATTTCCTACGCATTGTCCTATTTGTAATCGTTTTCTTATAATATTTTTCCGAACAATACAAAGCGAACCGATTGTTTCAGCCGTGTTGATCAACACCCATTTGTCTTAGTTCGGCCTGAAATGTTGATCAATAACCATTTGTCATAGTTCGGCTTGGAGTGTTGATCCATATCCATTTATCTTAATTCGGTCCCTCTAGGCCGAACTTTATTAAAAATTCAATTAAGAAGAATTCGGTCGAATCGATTCCTTTTTGACTTAATCGTTTGACACGCGGCGCAATCAAATTAGAAAGTCAATTCGGAGACCGATCGCGGACCGAAACAGATCAATGGTCACGCATTTCGGCCCAATAATTATTTTTTCTCATCCGTCTGTCAATGATAAAGTGAACAAACAAAGAGGTCGTAAGGTATCTGAATTTCTTCAGTACAACACTACTAGTCAGTGTTTGAATTCGTATAAGTTATTAGTTTGTTGACTAATAATGAAAAGTTGTAAATTTTCAAAACTATTATCTAGACACGAGGTATCAGAGCATGGCTGATTTCATAACAAACATGTAACTTTATTATATGATTCTTACTATCAGGAATTTATTTTTTTATTTGTTTTTTTGAAAGAAAGATCTTTTGATTGTTAAGGGAAAGAAGTTCAAAGTTCAAGGATATTAATTTGCATGGTGTGAATGGGCTGCATACAATAATTTTATCCAATCTCCTATTATTCCATCACAACAATCCGGCGACACAAGAACTACATCTGAAAGCACAAAGTCGAGTGATAGAACAGAGGATGATGACAAGGTTACGAGACACACTGAAGTACATACAAGAATAGAAGATAAATTAAGTAATTAAGCACCGGGAAGCAGTCTACTTAGACTTCATACTATGACCGGATTTAGCCGGAGATCTCGACGACCTTGACCTCGGGCTTCTTGACTTCTTCCTTGGGCACGGTGATCTTGAGCACCCCGTCCTCCATGCTGGCCTGGACATGGTCCACTTTGGCGTCCTCGGGCAGGCGGAAGCGGCGGAGGAACTTGCCGCTGCTCCGCTCGACGCGGTGCCACCTGTCGGTCTTCTCCTCCTGCTCCTTGCTGCGCTCCCCGCTAATCCGGAGCACCCGGCCGTCCTCCACCTCCACCTTCACCTCCTCCTTCTTCACCCCCGGAATGTCGGCCTTGAACACGTGTGCCTCCGGGGTCTCCTTCCAGTCGAAGCGCGCGCTGGCGAAGGTGGAGGCGTCGCTCGCGTGACTGCCTGGGCGGGCCTCGGCCAGGGAGCGGAAGGCGTCGAAGGGGAAGAAGTCCCGTACGGGATCCCAGAGGTCGAGGTAGAAGGGGTCGAATATGTCGCTGCTGCTGCGCCTCACGATCGACATAGCTTTTCTAGCTTAATTCTCTAGACAATTAGTTTGGTAGATGAATGTGCCTACGATTAATTAGGATTGATTTGATTAATTGGGATGGCTATGCTAGAAGTTTAGCTTTCCTCTGTGATTAGCTGATCTAAGGGGCAGGTGGTGTGCCATTTATTTATGGCTTGAGGATGGAAAGATCTCAAATTCTCTAGAGTTTGCATGATTTTTTCTGACTTTTTATCCGCTCAAATTTTCAAGAGTTTGCATGAAGCTTCTGGGCCTTTTATCGGCATTTGGCGGAATAAGCATAAAACCTAGATAAGAAAATGAAGGTTGCCAGTTAGAATCATTCATATTAGGATTTTTGTATTGGAAATTATTTAAAATATTTTTAAAATATAAAATAAATTTTAAAGACAAATTTTATTTTGTTTATTTTGTTTATTTTTTTTTTTTTTGTTGAATTTAGTTAGATTAATATTTCTTACATAACCTATAAATATATGAGGCATTTGCCACAAAGAAAAAGATAAAAAAAAAAAAAATTAAAATAATCCCTTCATAAATGTTCGCTCTATTTTGTATTCACTCTAAGGGCACCATAAAAAACGTTTGATTACTAGATGGAATGAATTTTTGGTTACTTTGGTTGTTAAAAAAAATAATTTTTTAAAAAATATAAAGTTTTAAATTTTATAAAAAATATTATTTTATTTTTTAATTTTTATCTTGAAAAAAAATTATCAAAAAGAATAATTTTTAGAAAATAATTTTTTTTATTTAGTAACAAAAATAATATTGTCACTTTAAGTTAATTAATTGATGATAGTTTTTTTAATCGCTACTATATGTAACTCTATAGTTGCGACAAAAGCAATTTAGTGGCGAAAGTAAAGAAGGACGACAGCCAGTCGGAGCAGGAGGGCGCTAGTTCCCTGGTAAGGAAACTGGACGCTGAGCGTCTCGAACTCTCCCAGGCAGGGAGGCCACGGCCATAATGCCCAGTGCGTGATCTTCATAAGTGCGACCATCTGCAAGCAGCCGAAGACTAATTAGACCACTGGGTGTAAGATCCCGGATCGGTAGGTCAATCACTGGATCAACTCTAGGATGAACACCGTTGGAGGACCAAAGCATAAGAACTCTGCCATCGGCCGGCGCCAAAAGTCAGGGTCGAATTGGGAGGTTGCTTCGGAGTACCCTCAAGGGCAAAGAGGCCACGACTAGGGCACAAACGTGGCAAAGGCATAAGATGTGGGTTATGTTAATATGGATCTGAATAGGAAAAAAACTACCTAGAAGGGGGGGTGAATAGGTAAAAATAATAAACACACCAAATCTTTGCGTAAAAAATAATCTAATGCGAAAAATAAATAAAGTACGCAAGATTTACGTGGAAAACTCCATCACAGGAGTAAAAAACCACTCTTGAAGGGAAGTGTTTATCTTGATCAAGTTGTCCTTTTCCTCTTCAAGAGTGTTTGAGAGAGAAGTTGCCTACTTAGATTGTTCTTCAAGATCCCACAATCTTCTTCTCAAACTTTTGTTTTGCTTTACCAATTTCTTTGAATCCTTTAATAATTTATGGTAGGCAAAAGCAAAGGTCTCACCTTCGAAATCGCTCGGTTCATCATCCGTTGCATTCTTTTCATTCAAGGAGGAGTTGGATAATGAACCAGAGGAAGTCGCTGAAAGCACATGTAAGGTGAAGTTGTGGACGCGTGAAATGCTGTGGTGTTGTTATCCTCATCATTGGAAGATGACTCATCAGAAGTGGAAGTGTCATCCCACGTGATGGCTTGCATAGCCTTCTTCTTTGACGGATTCTTGTTGGGACACTCCGTTGAGATATGGCCATAACCTCGGCATTTGAAGTACTGGATTTGTCCCTTAGAGTTCTTCTTGTCCTTTGGAGAACCCTCTTGCTTTCTTGACTTAAAGCTTGAAGATCCTTTGACTTTCTTGGACTTAACGACAGATGAGGATTTACTTGAATTTTCCCTTCGAAAGTTTCGGCGAAATTTCCTCGTCAAGAGCGCAAGTTGTTTCTCGAAATCCTCCATTGATAAATTCTCATCAGCGTCTGAGGAGGATGAATCCGCGTCTTCTTCTTTTGTTGATTTCAATGCAAAACATGAAGACTTAGAAGAATAGTTAGTAGAAAAAGTCATTTTATACGTGTCACGCCCCGGGAGTTTGTTTTAGCGGAAACGGTTCATTTTTTTTTTTTTTTTTTTTTTTGAAAGCCTCTCTTCCCCGGCGCGTGCCCAGACCCGCCGCACGTACAGGATCTCTCTGCAACCGGACAGAGTCTCCCCTGTATGTGCACGGCGTAGAGTTTAGTACATCTCCCAACATGCACAACCATTCATTCACAACAATCATTCACATACAACCAGCATTCTAATTTATTAAAGCGCATGGCCGATCGGTTTGGAAAGGATAAATCCACAGTTTGAAAAGAGCGCCCACCCGGCACTTACGTTTTGAAGGCTAGTTTTCGAAATCAGCATAAACCCACAAGGTTTTGAAAACGGTGCCCACACGACACCCGAGTTTTGAAATCCATTTCGCAAACCATAAATCCACAGGGTTTTGAAACCGGTGCCCACACGACACTTAGATTTTAAAAACAGTTTTCGCAATCTTTTCTTTGGTTTTGCCTTTTTCTTTTTTTTTTCAAATGGCCAACAGAAATAAAAGAAAAGTAATGCATAAGAGGATAACCAAATACCGACATCCACGTCGACCCCACGAGGGTATCGAGAACCTCACACCTAACTACAATGTAAATGAAATGCCGGAAAGAAAGAGGAAATACAATCCAGGGTCCCCAACGACCCCGCTGCGTCCGCCCCGTCCTCACCGCCGCCTACCTCTCCCCTCGCCTGAACCCTGTCACGAAGTGGGAAGTCAGTGACTAATAATAGCAGAGCAGGGGAAAAATAATAAAAACAAACCGTAGCGACAACCGGAGCAACCACCCTCTCAAGGGGGGAAACGATGACCTGTACACCTGTGTCCTGCTATACCTGGCCACGTCGGACAACTAAACCGACGGCCGTACCGTACCTGCAAAACCCGACCACGTCGGGCAACTAAACCGATGGGTCGCACCGCTCGCACCTCGGCGCCTCAAACCCCACAACTAATAAGGGGCCCCACTACGTCACCTCGTGGGTATACACGGGTCATAGACCACTTTTCTGGAAAAGCGCACCCTTGGCGGTGGCCAAACCGCGGGTGCGCGTGCTGCAGCCTCGAGCCAAGTAACCATGATGTATAAACAAGAGCAAGATAGTAGCATGTGTAATCAAAGTACCCTACTAACAAGTAAAATCGAAGTAAAGCGGTAACATGTAACGACTAGAGTGAGGAGGTAACATGCAACATCTAAAGAAACGGTAACCGGTAGCATTTAAAGTGGAACGATAATATGTAATATTTAAAGTAAACGGTCATCGGGGATCGACGCTAAACACCACACTCAACCCACGTACGCACTTGCTTGTCCCCGTCCAACATGATAGAACTAAATGCTAAAACTTTCAAAAATCAACCCCACAATGTTTTAATCCAAGCATGAGACCCATATACGTTTAGAGCATCCCCCCCCCCTTTTTATTTCCAATATTCTCTCTTTTCTTTATTTTAAAAGTCGTCACAATCACACAAGTAATATCTACCACCCTTCGATCCCTAACCCAAGTACGCACATGGTTGACCCCACACGCAAGACACAATTTTAATGTTAGAACTTAAAACAGTAACCCACCTGTCACCTGTAGCGTTTCGCGTTCGGTTTCCCCGCGTCCCGGCGCGCTCCTCGAAACTGCAAAACGGGTTCCCCGGGCGGGGAGGTCAAGACCCGAAACGCACAACGAAGGAGAGCCCCAAGTCCCAGCCGGTTCCGCGCGGCAGTCCCGCATGCGCGGCTGCCCCGCGCGGCGGCCCCCGCATGCGCGGGCTGCCCCGCGCGGCAGTCCCGTATGCGGGCTGCCCCGCGCGGCAGCCCCGCGTGCGCGGGCTGCCCCGCGCGGCAGCCCCGCGTGCGCGGGCGCCCCGCGCGGCAGCCCCGCATGCGCGGGCTCCCCGCGCGGCAGCCCCGCATGCGGGCTGCCCCGCGCGGCAGTCCCGCATGCGCGGGCTGCCCCGCGCGGTAGCCCCGCGTGCGCGCGGCGCCCCGCGCGGCAGCCCCGCATGCGGGCTGCCCCGCGCGGCAGCCCCGCATGCGCGGGCTCCCCGCGCTGCAGCCCCGCTCGGGGGGGGGGAGCTGCCCACAGGCACGGGCAGCCCCGCGCGGCATCAAGCTCGCGCGGGCGCCCTGCCGGCGGGTGGCTCGCCCCGTCCCGGAGCTCCCCCTCCGATCGGTCCAAGAAAACCCTCCCCCTTCTTAATTTATTAATTTTATTTTTCAAGAACGAGGAAGGGATAAACGAAATCGTGGTTCACCTTGTCCTCGTCGGCACCGGGCGAAGAAGAAAGGTCGCCCCCCCCTTCGCGTTCGCCGGATCTTGCGGGAAGGCGATCGATCTCCTCCTTCTCCTCGTCGGGATCTCGGCTCTCGCGTCGCCTCGATACGGGTAGGGGAAAGTCTTGGGGTTTTCACGCGTCCGAAAGTGGAAAAGAAAGGAGCGGGGAACCCTAGCCCCCCCTTGGAGTTTAAATCGGTTGTTTGGGCGCGGCCGATGGGGATTTGGTTCCTCGAACCCCTAATTAAACCCGATTAAATTAGGTTAACCTCGATCAACTTTAATTAAATTGAATCGGACTAAATTCAATTAAATCCAGTTAAATTAAGTTAACTAATTCAAATTAAATTAGACCCAATCGAATTAAATTAAATTAAACCCAATCAAATTAAATTAAACTAACCCCAATGAAAATAAATTAAACTAAACCCAATCAAATTAAATTAAACCCGGGCCTGGTTTACCCCTGCGAAGACGTGCTGAAAATCCGAACTACGACGACTTCAGGAATTTATTCCGGAAGATTCCGGGTCGGAAAACAGATCCGATCGCGCCGCCGGCCTCCGTTTCGCGAGCTTTATTCTCTAAAAATAACCGCGAGCCCCGACGGCCTGCCCAAAACAACGCAAGGAAAATCGTACCCCGGACCCCTTAGCCGAAAAGCGGTTCGAACTGAATTCACAGGTAATACCAAAAGGGAAATAAACCCGCGGTTATTACACCACTCACCTCTAAAAACGAGTTTCGTCCTCGAAACTCAAACCCGGATGGGAGTGAAAAGGTCGGGGTAGCACTCCCTCACCTTTCATCTTGGACTCCAGTTCCCAAGTTGCTTCCCGCTCTTCGTGGTTGTTCCAACAAATCGGGGATCGGCAGCGCCCTCCGTATAAGGCCTCGTAGGGCGCCATCTGGTTGCTGGCCCAGTAGCTGTTATTGTAGGCGAATTCCACGAGGGGTAGGTAGCGTGACCAACCGATCCCCCCCCAGTCAAGCACACCGGCGCGAAGCAGGTCTTCGGGGTTTGTATCACACGCTCCGACTGTCCATCGTCTGAGGGTGGAAGGCTGTGCTGAACTGCAGTCTGGTCCCCATCTCCACTCTGGTACCGGTAAGGGCTGTAGCTTCCTGCTGGTCGCTGGTGTTCTGCCTTTATCTGTTGTCACTCTAGGCAGTGAGCCACGTGTCGAGTCACGTCTTCTTTCAATTTAGCCACCAGAAAGTCTGTTGAGGTCCCTGTACATCTTCGTGCCCCCGGATGTGCCGCGTAAGGGCTCGGTGCGCCTCCGCTAAGATCTCTTCCTTCAACTCTGATGAACCAGGCACGCGGATCCGTTCGCGGGACCATAAGGTGCCGTCGTCTTCCACCGCGAAATCGCTCTCTTGGTCCAGGGGAATCTTGTCTCGTATGCGCTGTAGGTGTGGGTTGGTCTGTTGTCCCTCCCGGATCTTCTCAAATGACGTCGGCTTGACCACCAAGGTTAGAAGTCGCCTAACCGTGCCCGCTAGCACCACCTCCAACTGCATTCGCGCGAATTCTGCGTTCAAGTGGTTCTATTCCGTTATCGTGCTCTCCGATGCCCCTTCTGGATGCCCTTTCCTGCTCAAGGCGTCCACCACCACGTTTGCCTTCCCGGGATGGTATTGGATCGACAGGTCGTAATCCTTTAACAACTCCAGCCACCGCCTCTGCCGCAAGTTTAATTCTTTTTGGGTAAAGATGTACTTAAGACTTTGATGATCTGAGAAGATGTTACAGTGGACTCCAAAGGGGTAATGCCTCCACAGTTTTAAAACGAAGACTACAGCAGCCAACTCCAATCGTGTATCAGGTAGTTCTTTTCGTAATCTTTCGGCTGCCTGGATATGCAGGCAATCACTTTCCCCCCGTTGCATCCGAACGCCTCCAAGACCGACCCTTGATGCGTCGCTGTACACTTCATAATCCTTCACTGGTGTCAGCTGTACCAGTATTGGTGCCCTAGTTAATCTCCTCTTGCGTTCCTCAAAGCTCTCCTGGTGTTTGGCCGTCCACACAAACTTTTCTCCTTTCCTGGTCAACCGGTTTAAAGGGCCGCAATTTTCGAGAAGCCCTCGACAAAACGTCTGTAGTACCCCGCCAATCCCCAGGAATTGCGAGTCTCCGTCACCGTCGTCGGTGGCTGCCAATCGCTCACCGATTCCACCTTTTTGGGGTCCACGGCGATTCCTCCCGCCGGGATCGCGTGCCCCATGAATCCCACTTCGCGTAGCCAGAATTCGCACTTTTTGAGTTCCGAACAGCTCGGCTTTCGGAGGGTCTGAAGGAGTATCGTCCGTACCTGCGTCCGTGCTTCTCGTCGGTGGGTGGATGGATCAATATATCGTCGATGAAGACACTACGAATCGGTCCAGGAAGGGTCAACAACCCGGTTTACCGTATCCATAAGAGAACAAAAATGGCAGGGGGCGTTCCTAAGCCCGAACGGCATGAAGGAACCTCGGTAATGGCCGTATCGGGTCCGGAAGGCGTCTTCGGGATGTCCCCGTCCGAACTCGGTACTTACCGTAGCTCGATTACGAATCAATCTTTAGAAAGGCCGGCCCCCGATTAGTGCAGAAACCGGAGTGCGTTAGAGAATTCGAGGGTAAGGCTAAAGTAGGGGGAGGGCTCGCAAGGGTCAAACGAGGGCGGGTTGCTCCGGCTCGGAGAGTACTCCTATCTAGACAAAGGAGGAAAAGAAAACAAAAACAAATAGGTCCGTACCTGTCCACTCCCCACTTGGGAGGTCGCGTCGTCCACCGGAGCGGCCGAGAGGAAGTCGCCCACAACCCTTGGGCCAGCGTCGCACCGCGGATTGGGGCAGGGGTATGCTGTCAGAAGAGTCCGGGGGATTGCTGGTTGCGGGCGTTTGTCCTTTGTCCGAACAGGGGCCGACGTGCTCTCCGGTCCTTGCTGCGGTTGGGGTGGCGGACGGCGGCGGAGTCATGGGTGGTGGTCCCTGGGGGCAGAGGCATTAGGTGTGATCTGGCAAGCCGCACAGGTTACAGTAGTTGGTACCTCCAAGTGCCATTCTGTCACCGGGTGTGCGCGCCTCGCAGATGATGCAGGATTATGGCACGTGCGCGCTCCCTCTAAGTCCTCGCTCGCCTTCAGGTGCCGCTTCGGGCGTGGGGTTGGCACGCTCTTGGGTCGGGGCCCCACTGGAGATGTGTTGGGGGCAGCAGTTACCTTAGGTTCATCCCGCCGCGGCGCCGGGGGGTCTAGTGGCACCGGCTTCGAAGGGCAGTCGAAAGCGTGATGGCCTGGCTTGCCACATCGGAAGCAGTGCCAGTCCAGCCACGGGCAGCTCGTCATGGGGTGCGCGTTGCCGCATATGACGCACGGCTTCGGTGGCCTAAGCTCCTCTGTCGTCTGACCAAGGTTTCGCTCGGCTCTCGGGCGTTTGTTCGCACGGTCCTTCCGCTGGGGTCCCCTACCGGCCCGGGTGAGGAGTATTCCTGACGGCTGCGCTCAACATTTGGTGTACCCGGCCAAATTAGCCGTCTCCTGGAAGGCGGAGGGCCCGCCGGTGGCGTCCCGAGAGGGGCAAGCGCTAGCTGCCGCCCCGGAATCGATCGACGCCCTCGAGTCCTGTAATCCGCATGACGCAGGCGCTCCGCGAGTGTTAGAAGTTGCCCAGCCACGTAGCGCAGCTGGTTGCGGATGCAAGGCGATGGCTCGTCGGTCGAGGGTCCATTTCCGTCGTTTCGGTTGCTTGAGAGTCGGCCCCCTCTATCTGTCACACAAGGAAGGTCAGCTTTAAGACTTTGCTAATAGGCAATCGGACAAACGAACCACATAG
>CM054940.1:20518154-20581947 GCA_029168755.2 Tillandsia fasciculata
TGCTCAGGGCATCACAGGGACTCAAGGGCTTGCCTTAGTGCAGCCCAGAGGCAGCAGGATCAAAAGATCCAAGTCCCTAGCTCTCTAACTTTACGACATTGCTCCACACACCAATCCACACAGACCACATTTGATCTGAAGTGAGCATCAAGCTCAGGGGACAGCATGGAGCAACTTTCATATTTTGCTGGATGCCAAATTCTACTCCAAGGTTCATTAGGGCATTTCATCAAACAGTTGGTGGGCATGCTTCATTAACAAGCAACATAGCCTTTGCCCGAGCTTGTTCTTAGCAGAGAGGCAACCTGGGAGCTTCTAACTTGGATGGAAATGATCCTCAAGGATGCAGGAGCATCCCCAGCAAGTCTGGGTCCATCTTGCATCCATGGTTGGCGGAAACCAAGGTTGAAGATGAAGCTAAAGCTTCAAAAATGGTGACCACTCATCCGAGAGTTCTGGGCCTCAACCACTTGCACCAACAGGTGCTACATCACCCCACGAACTTACCTGAACCCATGCCCGGCGACAGGACACGGCGGCGGCGCGGCGGAGCAAAGCTCGGTTTTTTAGCTTCACCACCATTAATGGTGAATTTTCACCCGGTCAGCATGGAGCCCATGCAAGTGCACAGCTAAGTTATTATTGGTCCCAGAAAACTTCCCGACCACTCCTAACCCGCCGGCGACGGCCGGAAGGCCGGCCACCGCGACATGAACCCAACTCGGGTCATCCATGGCACCCGATGTTTCGGGTTGCATGGATGCCATGCAAAGGCATGGTTGCAACCCTCTCACTACCAGGAAGCTTCTCGGCCACTTGGCCTGAGGTGGGGAGGCTTGCCGGCGCCGGAGCACAAAGCTCGACCAAAGCTCAAAAAAAACCCGAACTAGGGCATCATGATACGGTGTCCAAAGTGCACCAAATTACTCCAAATTTGGAGGGGATCAAGAATAGGTCAAGAGGAAGAAGACTATCGTTTTACTTTTCATTAAAAGTCGCCGGGAGCAAAGAAAGCTCGAGGCGGAGCTCTCGGCGGTGCAACTTGGCCGCCGGCAAACCGATGGCTTCCCATTTTCGGAGCTGGGCGTGGAGCATCCTTAGAACCTACAGAGACCACTTCCAAAGGTCTTGACCTCTAAAACTCCAAGAATGAAGAGGGCTTACCTCGCCGGAGTTGGAGTAGAAGAGGATGAAGCCGGTTTTTCTCCACTGCGACGCGCAGCCACCAGCCTCTCTCGAGTTCACTCCCAGGAAGCAGGAGAACTCAGCAAGGTCAGGGACCAACTTGGAGATCCTCTGGTGCACTCCTCCTCTTCCTCACCCGAGCTCGGCCAAGCTTGATGGGGGTGCCTCCTCAGCGTCCCAGGGCTAATGGGAGAATGCGTTTTGCTTCTCTGCATTACTCCCCAGCGTTTAAGAAGCCCACGAACGCCTGTAACCCCCCCCCCCCCCGAGTAGCCCAAGAGACCCAAGCCAAAATATCTCTCTTTTGCTACAAAATGCCACCCAGCCCCTACACAACAAACCCTAAGCCCTTAGGTCCCTACTGTAGGTCCAAAATGTTGTAAAACCCCTCACCAATAAGCCCCAAATAATTTGGTCCATAAAATATTCAAGTTTTTGCAAAAATACCTAATTTTCTACGCCTTTCACGCATTTCGAGACGAATGGGTCGTCGAATTGAAAAACGGACTTCGCCACGACGTCCGGCTCGTCGAGACCTATCAAATAATGCATTTGCATGTTTGATTTGGTCCTCGAATAAAATCTCGGGCCATAAAGTTCTGTAGGCTACACTGTGATGCACGCATTTCGATGCACCAGTATCGCCAAACACGAATTCTGTCAGTGTCATTGCGCTCAGAACATCGAAAATAGCTAGAATTGACTACTCATACTACTATGTTTGGGGTCCAGACGGCGAAATGGCCGACGTTGGTCAAGAGGGGAATTAAATCAGGGGTTACTATTCACAACTTAAGTTGTGGGGCCCGTTTTTCCTTCGCAGTTTTGCGGAAGATCCGACCATTGGATCGAAAACATGTGAATATCAATCTTTCAGGTTTCGACGAGACGGTCGCAATGGTGATCTCGGATTTTCGAAATTAGACCCCGATCAAAAATCGATATTTTAGGGCCACAATTGCACTACTAATTACCCATAAATAATTTAGAGAATCATTTAAGCTAAATATTTAGGTTTTTAAATTCAAAATTACTACAGGATACCAGAGGCAAAAGAGGAAAAGAGAGGTGGTAAGCTAAGAACAGAACTGCTGATAGAATGAAGCTACACTACTATGCCTCTAAATGTAATGCTAAAATGAATGACGAAGGAAGTGCATCAGTAAAAGTATCTGTCTAGACAAACCCAATCGATGGACCGGTAAAATTAGTACTGCCTACTCTGTCATCATCATCGGGCTTGCCAGCCTACGCAAAGCACCGAAGTGATATCACAAACCACTAACTCACCGGCACCTGCCCGGTGTAAAAGCTCACTCCGGAGTGGCACTCGAGGGGAGCGACCCACACGAGTAAAATAGCCATGTCACCAGTATCTCGCAGTAGCAGGACTAGATCACGACTATGCTCAAGTGGGAAAACCCATCCACTGAAGAAACCCCAATTTGATGCAAAGGCAACATCCGGTCAACCGCCCAAAGTCCGCGGTTGCCGCAACACCCAGAAATCCCATAACTAGTACACCCTCGACTATACTATCCCAACCCCCTGCTCGAACCCGAGCAACATGAGTCACGCCTCAGAATAGAAGAAGAGATAGAATAACATGGTTTCTCCTAATCAAGTCCCAATATGATAGTGTAGCAGTAAATAGTGGCCTATCTAGATGTCCATACAAGCATGCAACTGTCCTCATGTAGAATAGAAATGAAGCATCATCAATTATGTCTCAACATGATCATCCTTTGTACAAAAGCTAAGTGCTAACATGATAGGGCTATTTTTAACATGATAGGTCCACAGGAATAATCTCATATGATAGGCTCACATTTATATTTATTGAAGTATGACTGTCAACAGGGTGATCAATTTATAAATTTAAAATAGGAATTTCACACTCTAGTAAACTTAGTGAGCAAGTCGGGAAAGAGGGATGCAACAACCACCCACCTGGTACATGCAACCTCTAAAACTGTAAAAGATCTACCAGCAGTCCAGAAACTATCCCCGGAACTCTAGAATCTGCGAATAACTGCAAAATAATCGAACCCGACGTTATTGGGCCTTTCCCGGAAAGCACAGTTTGCTGTTTGCAAGACAGCACAGAAAAAGTGCAATTTTCACCTGTGCGCGGTTCTTGAAAAAATCCAGAAAAATTACGACGGCGATCCTTGCGATGAGTAGATCCAAAACGAGTACATATACGCCTTGATCCGATGCTCGTAAACTGAGATATAAAATAAACAACCCCAAGCTGTCCAGAACATCCATCACAGAAAATAGGATCAAATGATGCCTCGGGAACCGTGCCAAAAGTTCAAAACGGAGCAAAGTGGTCAACACAAAAATCGAAGCCTTACCTCTTAGGAACACGCTGTCGCAAAAATCGCTCGAAAATTCCTCCTGGTTTGCGTACGGGAATTTTCCGACTGAACTGCGACGAAAATGAGCCGAAAATGGAAATCGTCGAAGCGCGTCGCGTCGCAGAGAACTCGCTGTCGGCAACTCCAAAAATTTTGAAACCTCCTGGAGAGGTGGAGGACAGAGAGGGGAACAGGTTTACTTCAGACCACAAGCTCTCATTCTCTCTCTAGAATCCGAAAATCACAAAGAGAGAGAGAAGTGGCTTAAATAGGCAACCAAAATGGGCTAAAATCCATTCGGGCTCCACACCGGATCCAGGCCAAAACAGGAAACAGCGAAACCAGCCAATAGAATTGCGCCGCGCGTCCCAAAACACGAAACAACCGTGCAAGTTTCCTCGGAAGGCGCCTCGTGTCCCCCGCCGCCCACGTGTTCCGCGTGCCTTGCGCACGTGGGCGACTTGAGCCAGCCAATGGGGAGGTGCCACATGTCCCCCACATGGTTCACGTGGTCCATGCTTCCAGTCTACGCGCCGGGTCTTCCGGAATCTGTCGTCCAATCACACGCTGCCACGTGTCACCGTCCAGCCGCCACCATTGACGAAGATCCACCAATTAGGATCTGCCATGTGGCAAATCTAATATTCCTTGCTCCCGGTGCACGCTTTTCCTGTGGACCAGCCCGCCTGCGCGCCTGCCCGCGCTTGCCCGCGCTACCCACTGCCGCACTCCGCCGTCGGTCTCCGGAACAGTGTTTCCGGCCGCTGGAGTTACTATTCCGGCATGAACAGTAACTTTTGGCGCCGAAAACAAGTAAATAGCCCATTTTGATCGTTTTCGCGCGCTAAATCCAAATCCGTTGTCCGTTTTGCCAAATTCCCATTTGAAATTTTGCCGGAAGTCCCCGAAAAGCCAATTTGATCCGATTTTCGCGCCGGATTCATTTCTGAGGTCCGATTTCGACACTACTAGCTCCGTTACACCGTGTAAGCTTCCAGTAGTCACTGTTAACGCTGCCAAAGTCTCTGCAGAAGTCCGGATCATCAGATCCTCCCCCACTAAAAGAGTTTCGTCCTCGAAACGAGACCAAACTAAACAACAATCCTCAGTCCGATGCCTCAAATAAGTAGGGGTAGGTATCCCTCATCTCTGACTCGAGCTCCCACGTAGCCTCGCGCTCGTCATGATTGCTCCAAAGGATCTTCACATAGGGAATGGTCCAACTGCGCAATTCTCTCACCTCTCGATCTAGAATCCGCAGTGGGCGCTCCTCATACCTCAAATCCTCGCTGATCTCAAGCGGTGTGAAGTCGATGACGTGCGACGTGTCAAAGACGTACCTCCTCAGAGTGGAAACATGAAATACATCATGGACACCAGCAAGCCTCGTGGGGAGTGCAAGTCGGTAGGCAACTGGCCCGATACGTTCCAATACCTCAAAAGGTCCAATATATCGGGGACTAAGTTTCCCACGGATGCCGAACCTTTTGATCCCTTTGGACGGCGAGACTTTCAGAAATACATGATCTCCAACCTGGAACTCTAAGTCTCGTCGCTGAACATCAGCATAGCTCCTCTGTCGACTCTGGGCGGTCTGAAGATGTTGTTGAATCACTCGGACCTTCTCCTCTGCCTCCAACAACACATCTGGTCCCAAGGTCCGTCTCTCGCCTATGTCACTCCAATAAAGCGGTGATCGACACTTGCGTCCATACAATGCCTCAAATAGAGCCATCTGGATGCTCGCTTGAAAGTTGTTGTTGTACGCGAACTCAGCCAATGATAAGTGTCGAATCCAGCCTCCGCCAAAGTCCAGAACGCAAGCCCTCAGCATGTCCTCCAGAATCTGTATCGTCCGCTCTGACTGTCCATCAGTCTGTGGATGAAAAGCTGTGCTGAACTTGAGCCGAGTCCCCAAGGCTGTCCGTAAACTCCTCGAGAAACGTAAAGCAAACCTCGGGTCTCGATCCGATACAATGGAGGCGGGTACTCCATGTAATCTCACTATCTCATCCAGATATAACTGGGCTAGTCGCTCAAGTGACCAAATAGTCAGTATGGGCAAGAAGTGCGCTGACTTGGTGAGTCGATCCACAACTATCCAGATAGCATCTGCTCCTCCCTGTGCCCTCGGCAAACTAACCATGAAGTCCATGGTGATATGGTCCTATTTCCACTCAGGAATCGGGAGACTCTGTAACTTACCAGCTGGCACTCGATGCTCAGCTTTCACCTGCTGGCAAGTTAAACACTGAGCCACAAACCTCCCGATATCTCTCTTCATGCCATTCCACCAAAAGTGTGCCTTGAGATCCTTATACATCTTAGTCCCACCAGGATGAAGGGTATAAGGTGTATAATAGTCCTTCCTCAAAATCTGTTCTCTAGTCTCGGAGTCCACTGGCACACATATTCGGTGCCCCAGTGCCGCACGCACGGGCGGCAAGGTGGCGGCGTGGCTCAAAGTAGAAACCCCGCGCGCAGCGCAGCCTGCAGCCCCGCGCGCGGCGCGCCATGCAGGTCCCGCGCGCAGCACGGCGTGCAGCCCCGCACGCGGCGCGCCCTGCAGGTCGCGCGCGCGGCGCGACCCGCAGCCCGCGCGCGGTGCGGCCTGCGGGTCCCGCGCGCGGCACGGCCTGTAGCCCCGCACGCAACGCGGCCTGCAGGTCGCTCGCACGGTGCGGCCTGCAGCCCCGGGCGTGGGCCGCAGGTCCCGCGCGCGGCGCGGCCTGCAGTCCCGAGCGCGGGGCGGCCTGCAGGTCGCGGCGTCGCAGCGCCGGCCTGCAGCCCCGTGCTCGGCACAGCCTGCAGCCCCGTGCTCGGCACAGCCTGTGGAAACATGAAATACATCATGGACACCAGCAAGCCTCGTGGGGAGTGCAAGTCGGTAGGCAACTGGCCCGATACGTTCCAATACCTCAAAAGGTCCAATATATCGGGGAGTAAGTTTCCCACGGATGCCGAACCTTTTGATCCCTTTGGACGGCGAGACTTTCAGAAATACATGATCTCCAACCTGGAACTCTAAGTCTCGTCGCTGAACATCAGCATAGCTCCTCTGTCGACTCTGGGCGGTCTGAAGATGTTGTTGAATCACTCGGACCTTCTCCTCTGCCTCCAACAACACATCTGGTCCCAAGGTCCGTCTCTCGCCTATGTCACTCCAATAAAATGGTGATCGACACTTGCGTCCATACAATGCCTCAAACGGAGCCATCTGGATGCTCGCTTAAAAGCTGTTGTTGTACGCGAACTCAGCCAATGATAAGTGTCGAATCCAGCCTCCGCCAAAGTCCAGAACGCAAGCCCTCAGCATGTCCTCCAGAATCTGTATCGTCCGCTCTGACTGTCTATCAGTCTGTGGATGAAAAGCTGTGCTGAACTTGAGCTGAGTCCCCAAGGCTGTCCGTAAACTCCTCGAGAAACGTGAAGCAAACCTCGGGTCTCGATCCGATACAATGGAGGCGGGTACTCCATGTAATCTCAATATCTCATCCAGATATAACTGGGCTAGTCGCTCAAGTGACCAAATAGTCAGTATGGGCAAAAAGTGCGCTGACTTGGTGAGTCGATCCACAACTACCCAAATAGCATCTGCTCCTCCCTGTGCCCTCAGCAAACCAACCATGAAGTCCATGGTGATATGATCCCATTTCCACTCAGGAATCGGGAGACTCTGTAACTTACCAGCTGGCACTCGATGCTCAGCTTTCACCTGCTGGCAAGTTAAACACTGAGCCACAAACCTCCCGATATCTCTCTTCATGCCATTCCACCAAAAGTGTGCCTTGAGATCTTTATACATTTTAGTCCAACCAGGATGAAGGGTATAAGGTGTATAATAGGCCTCCCTCAAAATCTGTTCTCTGATCTCGGAGTCCACTGGCACATATATTCGGTGCCCCAATGCCGCACGCACGGGCGGCAAGGTGGCGGCGCGGCTCGAAGTAGAAACCCCGCGCGCGGCGCAGCCTGCAGCCCGCGCGCGGCGCGCCCTGTAGGTCCCGCGCGCAGCACGGCCTGCAGCCCCGCACGCGGCGCGCCCTGCAGGTCGCGCGCGCGGCGCGACCCGCAGCCCCGCTCGCGGCGCGGCCTGCGGGTCCCGCGCGCGGCGCTGTGTGTAGCCCCGCACGCAACGCAGCCTGCAGGTCGCGCGCGCGGTGCGGCCTGCCGCCCCGGGTGCGGTCTGCAAGTCCCGCGCGCGGCGCGGCCCGCAGGTCGGCGCGGCCTGCAGTCCCATGCGCGGCGCGCCCTGCAGGTCCCGCGCGCGGCGCGGCATGCAGGTCGCGCACGCGGCGCGGCCTGCAGGTCCCGCGCGACGCGGCTCGCAAGTCCCGCGCGCGGCGCGGCCTGTAGCCCCGCGCGGCACCTTCCCCGCGCGGGCACGCAAACGACGCGGCAACCACCGGCAGCGGCGCGCGGCGGCGGCTAGGGCATCGTAGCGACGCACGGCGACAAGGCGCAAACACAAAACGCGAAACCCCGCCCACCCCAACAAAAAAACACGTAAGATGAAAACAACACAGAGAAAGGCTAAGCCGCTAACCATACTCCAACGGAGAAGACAACCCGATCTCGCTCCTCGCCGGTAGTGGGGAACCGGATCCGCTCCCTGTTGACGGCGACGTTTCGTTCCCGGCCTCCGGCACGCTGATGGAAGAACCAATCTCTTTTTCTCTCTTTGCTTTCTCCTCTCCCTGAACTAGGGTTAGCGATTCTTGAGAAAATAATAATTAATTAAAACGTTATCTCTCTTCTACGTACGAATCCCAAAATTCCGATAAAAGGGATTCTCCAACCAACTTGATAAGAGTGCCACCTAACCCACATTCTAAAATAGCCGGCGTGGATTTTGATGCACCTAGGTCTTAACGGGTTCGACTTATCCTATCGTACCCGTTAACACAAAAGACTCAATCCGAAAGATCCGTAAATTGGATTTCAGATCCGATCACTTTGTCATTCTCCCTTTTCCGAGCTCTATCGCAGAAAAAATACTCGCAAGCACAGAAGATCTACCCTAAAAAGTCGTGACACTACAATCAACTAGGAGCGTATGGAAAAGGTTGAGTCGTAGGGTTACGGTAAATTACCTTGTACGTGTTTAATATTAGTGGATTTCGCCGTGTTATCGGTCCCGTGGTTTTTTACTCCTGTGATGGAGTTTTTCACGTAAATCTTGCGTACTTTATTTATTTTCCGCATTGGATTATTTTTTACACAAAGATTTGGTGTGTTTATTGTTTTCACCTATTCAACCCCCCTCTAGGTGGTTTTTTTCCTATTCAGATCCATATTAACATAACCCACAAGTGGTATCGGAGCAGAAATAGGGTTGTAAACAATGGTTGAAGGCGGAAACATCAATAGACCACCGTTCTTTAATGGAACAAACTATGCCTACTGGAAAGTACGCATGATAGCGTTTTTGATTTCCATCGATGAACGGGTTTGGCAATCAATTGAGTTTGGATGGACAAATCCTACTGAGATTATTGTCGATGTTGTCACCATCAAACCTAGGTCGAAGTGGACTAAGGAAGAAATTGATGCTTCTTCTTACAACGGCAAGGGAATTAACGCTTTATTTAATGCCTTGTCACAAACCGAGTTCTCTCGCGTCTCGGCATGTGAGACCGCGAAAGAAATCTGGGATACTCAACAAGTTACACATGAGGGAACAAGTTTAGTGAAGATTCAAAAACTGTAAATGCTTACGAGCAAATTTGACTCTATTTTTATGGCAGAAAATGAATCTTTCACAGAGTATTATACACGATTGCAAGATATCGTTAATACATGTGCTAACTTGGGAGAGAAAATTCTAGAATCTAAAGTTGTAAGAAAGATCTTGAGAACTCTTCCTGAAAGATTTCGCCCTAAGGTTGCAGCCATTGAAACAATAAAACATCCGGACAAAATCAAAGTAGAAGAATTAGTTGGTGCACTTCAAACGTATAAAATGACTTTTTCTACTAACTATTCTTCTAAGTCTTCATGTTTTGCATTGAAATCAACAAAAGAAGAAGACGCGGATTCATCCTCCTCAGACGCTGATGAGAATTTATCAATGGAGGATTTCGAGAAACAACTTGCACTCTTGACGAGAAAATTTCGCCGAAACTTTCGAAGGAAAAATTCAAGTAAATCCTCATCTGTCGTTAAGTCCAAGAAAGGCAAAGGATCTTCAAGCTTTAAGTCAAGAAAGCAAGAGGGTTCTCCAAAGGACAAGAAGAACTCTGAGGGACAAATCCAGTACTTCAAATGCCGAGGTTATGGCCATATCTCAACGGAGTGTCCCAACAAGAATCCGTCAAAGAAGAAGGCTATGCAAGCCATCACGTGGGATGACACTTCCACTTCTGATGAGTCATCTTCCAATGATGAGGATAACAACACCACAGCATTCCACGCGTCCACAACTTCACCTTACATGTGCTTTTCAGCGACTTCCTCTGGTTCATTATCCAACTCCTCCTTGAATGAAAAGAATGCAACGGATGATGAACCGAGCGATTCCGAAGGTGAGAACTTTGCTTTTGCCTACCATAAATTATTAAAGGATTCAAAAAAATTGGCAAAGCAAAACAAAAGTTTGAGAAGAAGATTGTGGGATCTTGAAGAACAATCTAAAGAGGCAACTTCTCTCTCAAACACTCTTGAAGAGGAAAAGGACAACTTGATCAAGATAAACACTTCCCTTCAAGAGTGGTTTTTTACTCCTGTGATGGAGTTTTCCACGTAAATCTTGCGTACTTTATTTATTTTTCGCATTAGATTATTTTTTACGCAAAGATTGGATTTGGTTGTTTATTATTTTCACCTATTCACCCCCCCTCTAGGTAGTTTTTTTCCTATTCAGATCCATATTAACATAACCCACATCTTATGCCTTTGCCACGTTTGTGCCCTAGTCGTGGCCTCTTCGCCCTTGAGGGTACTCCGAAGCAACCTCCCAATTCGACCCTGACTTTATTTTTGGCGCCGGCCGATGGCAGAGTTCTTATGCTTTGGTCCTCCAACGGTGTTCATCCTAGAGTTGATCCAGTGATTGACCTACCGATCCGGGATCTTACACCCAGTGGTCTAATTAGTCTTCGGCTGCTTGCAGATGGTCGCACTTATGAAGATCACGCACTGGGCATTATGGCCGTGGCCTCCCTCCCTGGGAGAGTTCGAGACGCTCAGCGTCCAGTTTCCTTACCAGGGAACTAGCGCCCTCCTGCTCCGACTGGCTGTCGTCCTTCTTTACTTTCGCCACTAAATAGCTTTTGTCGCAACTATAGCGTTACATATAGTAGCGATTAAAAAAATTATCATCAATTAATTAACTTAAAGTGACAATATTATTTTTGTTACTAAATAAAAAAAATTATTTCAAAAATTATTCTTTTTGATAATTTTTTTTCAAGATAAAAATTAAAAAATAAAATAATATTTTTTATAAAATTTAAAACTTTATATTTTTTAAAAAATTATTTTTTTTAACAACCAAAGTAACCAAAAATTCATTACATCTAATAATCAAACGTTTTTTATGGTGCCCTTAGAGTGAATTCAAGATAGAGCGAACTTTTATGAAGGGATTATTTTAATTTTTTTTTTTTATCTTTTTCTTTGTGGCAAATGCCTCATATATTTATAGGTTATGAGAGAAATATTAATCTAACTAAATTCAAAAAAAAAAAAAAAAATAAACAAAATAAAATTTGTCTTTAAAATTTATTTTATATTTTAAAAATATTTTAAATAATTTCCAATACATAAATCCTAATATGAATGATTCTAACTGGCAACCTTCATTTTCTTATCTAGGTTTTATGCTTATTCCGCCAAAGGCCGATAAAAGGCCCAGAAGCTTCATGCAAACTCTAGAAAATTTGAGCGGATAAAAAGTCAGAAAAAATCATGCAAACTCTAGAGAATTTGAGATCTTTCCATCCTCAAGCCATAAATAAATGGCACACCACCTGCCCCTTAGATCAGCTAATCACAGAGGAAAGCCAAACTTCTAGCATAGCCATCCCAATTAATCAAATCCCAATTAATCGTAGGCACATTCATCTACCAAACTAATTGCCTAGAGAATTAAGCTAGAAAAGCTATGTCGATCGTGAGGCGCAGCAGCAGCGACATCTTCGACCCCTTCTACCTCGACCTCTGGGATCCCGTACGGGACTTCTTCCCCTTCGACGCCTTCCGCTCCCTGGCCGAGGCCCGCCCAGGCAGTTACGCGAGCGACGCCTCCACCTTCGCCAGCGCGCGCTTCGACTGGAAGGAGACCCCGGAGGCACACGTGTTCAAGGCCGACATTCCGGGGGTGAAGAAGGAGGAGGTAAAGGTGGAGGTGGAGGACGGCCGGGTGCTCCGGATTAGCGGGGAGCGCAGCAAGGAGCAGGAGGAGAAGACCGACAGGTGGCACCGCGTCGAGCGGAGCAGCGGCAAGTTCCTCCGCCGCTTCCGCCTGCCCGAGGACGCCAAAGTGGACCATGTCCAGGCCAGCATGGAGGACGGGGTGCTCAAGATCACCGTGCCCAAGGAAGAAGTCAAGAAGCCCGAGGTCAAGGTCGTCGAGATCTCCGGCTAAATCCGGTCATAGTATGAAGTCTAAGTAGACTGCTTCCCGGTGCTTAATTACTTAATTTATCTTCTATTCTTGTATGTACTTCAGTGTGTCTCGTAACCTTGTCATCATCCTCTGTTCAATCACTCGACTTTGTGCTTTCAGATGTAGTTCTTGTGTCGCCGGATTGTTGTGATGGAATAATAGGAGATTGGATAACTATGGATTATTTGCCCAAGCTTATTTTTAAAGTTATTTTCCAATTCCTTTTTGCGAGAAATTAAACGGTCCCCAATTCATAATAAAATTATTGTATGCAGCCCATTCACACCATGCAAATTAATATCCTTGAACTTTGAACTTCTTTCCCTTAACAATCAAAAGATCTTTGTTACAAACAAACAAATAAAAAAAACAATTCCTGATAGTAAGAATCATATAATAAAGTTACATGTTTGTTATGAAATCAGCCATGCTCTGATACCTCGTGTCTAGATAATAGTTTTGAAAATTTACGACTTTTCATTATTAGTCAACAAACTAATAACTTACACGAATTCATACACTGACTAGTAGTGTTGTACTGATACCTTACGACTTCTTTGTTTGTTCACTTTATCATTGACAGATGGATGAGAAAAAATAATTATTGGGCCCAAATGATATGCTTCGGTCCGCGATCGGTCTCCGAATTGACTTTCTAATTTGATTGCGCCGCGTGCCAAACGATTAAGTCAAGAAGGAATCGATTCGGCCGGATACTTCTTAATCGAACTTTTAATAAAGTTCAGCCTAGAGAGACCGAACTAACATAAATGGATATGGATCAACACTCCAAGCCGAACTATGACAAATGGATATTGATCAACATTTCAGGCCAAACTAAGACAAATGGGTGTTGATCAACACGGCTGAAACAGTCGGTTCGCTTTGTATTGTTTGGAAAAATATTATAAGAAAACGATTACAAATAGGACAACACGTAGGAAATCGGTAAGAAAAACTGTAGGAAAGTTGTAGATGCAGGTGTAGTCACTGACTTACGAGATTGTAGGACTCTTTTTTAAAAGAAGATTCACTTATTTATACATTTAGGGATAATTGCCTGTGTACCCCTGAAACATAAAGAAATATCTGATTTACCCCTCTTATTTTTTTCTTTCCAATATACCCTTCATACGTTCCACCGTTATTAAAAATACCCCTACCGTTTTCCTTTGTTAAGTTAACTAGGGTTAAACTAGAGTTAAATAATAATCGGAGTTGAAAACTATCAGATATACCTATTTTGCCCCGGTTTAAAGTTTAGGGTTTAGGGTTTAGGGTTTAGGATTTTTTAGGGTTTTAGGGTTTAGGGTTTAGGGTTTTAGGGTTTAGGGTTTGGGATTTTTTAGGGTTCTAGGGTTTAGGGTTTAGGATTTTAGGTTTTAGGGTTTAGAATTTTTTAGGGTTTTAGGGTTTAGGGTTTAGGGTTTTAGGATTTAGGGTTTTAGGGTTTTAGGGTTTAGGGTATATTTGGAAGGGCAAAATAGTAATTACACACAGATAACGGTAGTTTCAAACGGTACACTAACAGAGTTTAACTTCAGGGGTATTTTAGAAAGAAGTTGGAACGTAAGAAAGGTAGTTTTAATATTAGCCTTCTAAGAGGGGTAAATCTGAAAACAGAGAAATTTTTAGGGGTACGTAGGAAATTGCCCCATACATTTATACCCCTCTTAAAACTAATCGCTATTTTAGGTAACGATGTATTAAATGAAAACTTATTGGGAATAACGGTGTATTTTTAGAAAATTGTTATATATTCCTCATCCTCAATATCAATAGTAGCGTCTTTCCCTCTACGTTCATCCCGTGTTATTCAGTTACAAGATTTGCGCCTATGATTTTTTTTTTAATCGTAGGTGTTATTTTTCTCTTTATTCTCAATCCTTATCATCAATCGGCTTGTAAAGCCGATGACCGATTATTTATCTTATCCTCAATCGGCTTACAAAGCCAAAGCCGATGATCGATTATTTATCTCGGTTCTTATTCTCAATCTTAATCGATTATTTATCTCGGTCTGATTATTTATCTCGTCTTGAATCGGCTCATAAACTCGATCAATTATTTATGTCGGTCCTTATTCTCAATCTTAACCAATTATATATCTCGGTTCTTATCCTCAATCTTAATGGATTATTTATCTCGATCCTTATCCTCAATCGGTTTATGAAGCCGATGACCGATTATTTCAAATCAGTTAACTTGTTGACAGATTTTCACGCCGCTTGTCACATTTGATTCGGTTTAACCGGCTCGGTCATATCTGTAGAGTATCGGAATTTCGGTTAGCGCACCGACCTCGCAAGATGGCGTGGTGCGGAGAAATTGCTTCGAGCGTGTTCCGTATTGGATTACGGTTGAGTTCGGGTTGGTTCGGATCTACACGGAAGCCCCAGCTTGATTCGGAGTTTTTCGGGCATTGTGCGCCGATAGAGGACTGGCTTCGGGAACCCTCGACTTCACCGTGGAGTGTAGAAAATTTGGAAATGCATGGAACAGGTATACTTGGAGATTACAGCGGAGTTCGGGAGGTTCCGGACTGGAGCGGAGGCCCCGAGGGCAAAAAGTGTCTTGGAGTTGGCTAAAAGGGGGTTAATTAATTAATTTAATTAGTTAATTGTGGAATTGTTGCCTGTGAAGGCATTAGTGAAGTGAATTAATTAGAAGAGATTGGATTAATGGAAAGTGAATTAATTGGAAAGTGAATTAATTTGAAGAGATTGGATTAATGGAAAGTGAATTAATTGGTTTAGATTAATTGGAAGGTGAATTAATTGGAAAGTGAATTAATTAGAAGAGATTGGATTAATGGAAATGAATTAATTGGAAAGTGAATTAATTTGAAGAGATTGGATTAATGGAAAGTGAATTAATTGGTTTAGATTAATTGGAAGGTGAATTAATTGGAAAGTGAATTAATTAGAAGAGATTGGATTAATGGAAAGTGAATTAATTGGAAAGTGAATTAATTAGAAGAGATTGGATTAATAGAAAGTGAATTAATTGGAAAGTGAATTAATTGGTTGAAATTTTTTTTTATTGAGATGCATTTATTATAGCCAACTACCCCCCTCCCTCTGTTGCTATTCCTCCCTTAATTAATTTGCTTCCATGTCATCTTCATCTCCTCTACATGTGAAACAGAGGATTGGGAAGAATGCAAAGGAAAGAAAGAGAGGAGAAAAAGAAGAAGAAAGAAGAAGAAGAAAATAAGGAAAAGAGAATTGGGGATTTAGCCTTGATGTTGGAACTCCCTCCTTGAGCCGAGAGGGCCGAGCGGTGAGCGCGGCGAGCGGAGCGCGCGATGGTTTTTAGATGAGGTAAGGGTAGTTTTTTTTTTGGAGTTTGGTTGTTTTATTTGGCTTGGAGGTTTAGTTGGGTTTCAGTTTGATTTTTTGTGTGCTGTCCATGGGAGCAACAGGGGCCGCTGGCTGGGGGGAGCGCACGCCGCGCGCGGCGGGTGCGTGCTGCGCACCGCGCGCTGTGCACAGCACGCGGCGGCGGCGCGCTGCGCACCGCGCGCGGCGGGTGCGCGCTGCGCACAGCGCGCAGCAAGCCGCGCGGCGGGCTCGGGCAGCGCAGCAGCAGTAGCAGTCGCGCTGGTGCTGCGGCGACAGCGCCGCGCGCCGCGACGCATGCGTGGGCATTTCTCACGTGGGCGAGCGGAGTTTTCGTCTGCCGTTAGGCCGCAAGCGCGCACGCCGTGGCCGTGGGGTGCCCGGGTGTCGCGTGGACCTTTTTGTTGACTGTTTTGACGCGGCTTTTGTTTCTTTGCTCTCACAGGACGGCGTCTTTGTGACGGAGATCGGCTTGGGGCTTTGCGGAGCCGAATCATTTGCATGGCTCGCGGTCCTTTCAAGTGGGATGTTTTTGTGTTTGTGGTTGAGAGTGTACCTGTATTTTTATTTTTGGAAGTGCATTTGAGCATGCAGGTGAGGTTGGGTTTTTGGAAGTGCAGCAGAGCAAGGTAATGAGTTGGTGGTTAATTGAACATTTTATTTGTTGTGCAATGGGAGCAATTATTTATTTGGGCTGAAGCTTTGTGTAAGTGTTTTGGTGTGTGATTGGTAAGTAGGTGAACCAGAGCTTTTAAATGCACTGTGGATTATGGATGTGTCCATTGAAGCTTGTATTTTGAGAGTAAACTTTGATGTTGTGGTGGATTTATTGTGGTCAGATGCTCGATGCTGGAGCTTGGGTGTGGACTGTGTGCTGTGGGTGAGTGTTAATGTGTATGTGAACCTACAAGATACAAGTGGAAATTATAGAATTTTGGTTAAGTAAATATTAACTAGTTATGTGCCTTGGAGCTGTAGGAGGTGTTTTGTTGAGGGTGTTGTGGGTTATAGTTGGACTTATGTAATTTGGGTATGTGAGCAGTTTGTTGGATGAGCATTAATTTATTAATGTGCTGTTTGGAGCTTTTAAGTGTGCAGTGAGTTACCTATTGATGCTAGGCTTGGATTTATCTATATAGTTGGTGCGGGAGCTTCGGTGGTTTTGTATAGTGGCCGAGGAGCGAGCCGTGGCACACAGGATTTTTGTGAAGACTGTGGGTTTTACTCGAACTTCCGAGGATTTTTCCGGACTAGCGGCACTGTGCGCGCGCGCGGCACGTTCTTCGAGGTTCGTCAGTTCGAGGTTTCGGCACTTCACCGACTTCAGCTTTTGCCTGCGGAATGCGATCCAGGTGGGTTGGAATTTCTCCAAAATTTATGGAATGCTCTCTAATGCTTCTGTAAGCATATTGATCATGTTTAGCTTATTTATCATGTATGGATTATGATTAGCTGATTTTTTTTTATATATTGATAAATTTGATAGTTGCCTAGAAAATTGTAGAATGACATTCTTGAGCCCCTGACATTTTTAGTTTGATCTAGAGGTTATTTGACACTAAACTGTAAGTTCATTTGAGATTCAGGCTGCATCTGGACCTTCATATATTTTTAGTGCACCAGTTTAAGTAAAACTCCACTTTCAAAAGGGTTTTTAACTATTAAGAACATTATGAATGGTCCAGATTATTCGAACTGATTGTGTACTCGCGCCAGAGGGCCGAGAATATTTTTAGAGCATCGTCTGTTAAGTTCTAGTGTCATGAGAGTTCTTCTTCCTTGTTGGGATCATGGGTTGTGTTTATGATTTAGTGGTGGAGGTAGTTCTCCCACTTAGTCTTGAGGATATTTGGGGTTCTGGCAGATCGAGTCGCGGAGTTTTCCGACTCAGCCATGGTCGTGCATTATCAGATTGAGTCGTTGAGGGTTCTCCGTCATAGCTGTGAGAGTGTTTGGGCTATTCATATTGAGTCGAGGTTCTTTTCCGACTGAGTTGTGCTTTTGAGCTCGTGATACCGATCTGTTTGATCGTGGACTATAGCCTGCATGTGCCGCTTATGAGATAGTGATACAGATGAGATACTTGAGTTCGGTGGGGTCGCTCCCCTCGAGCTACCACCCGGGTGTGTGTGATGATACCGAGCCTGACGAGGCTGCGATGATGCGACTAGTTGGTACACTAGAGTTCGCTTGTGATAGTCCGTGTGGGACGCCCTACGTAAGTCCCGTCCCAGTGAGGATGAGGTGGCAGTAGGTTTGGCGCAAGCTTGACTGGACCCTATGAGGCAGTCATTGAGATTGGGTGACATTGAGAGAGTGATGGCATAGCATGTTCATTGATGAGTTTCCCTTTGAGCATAGTACTTGAGGCATATTATTAGCAGTGTTAGTATATGCATATCGTATCATTGGTAGAGTTTCTTTTTGAGCCGTATGATTGAGACCTCCTAGCTGTAGTTTTCTATTCAGCTTACCATTATTTATCTATCTACCTATCTATCTGCATACCTATCTGTTTGCCTCCAGTAGACTTAGTGGGCATACCGTGGATATTGGGACGGTACCCACTGAGATCTGCCTTTTGCAGTAGATCTCACACCCGCTGCGGTGACAGGTTTGAGGCAGTTGTTCCGACTTGACTGGAGCGGAGACAGCAGATCGAGGTGAGGACGCGGCCGATTAGTTCCTTACCAGCATTGAGAGTCTGAGATAGTTGTACCCAGTTAGTTTCATTTTTCTTTCCACTTTTGTACTGAGAGGGTGAGGTTTGTATTTGACTTTTCTTTTGAGGGATCTGTATTGAGGATTTATGTATTAGTGGAGCCAATTATTTATTTCAGCTGTCTGAGATTTATTTTTGTTAGCTACTAGTTTTATTTTCAGCTCAGATATATGTGTAGCTTTAGATCTTTTGCAGGGTAGACGCTTCGTCTGGGCGGCAGTTTCCGCACAGACGGCGGATCTGTTGGCGAGCCCGGGTTGCAGTTCGACCCCGGGGCGTGACAATATCGACTGTACCACTTGCCATGTGGCGATTTTTTTTGGCTTCAACAATACTCCCTCGGCCTGAAGTGATATTCAGGCAATTGACAAGACCTTAATTAATAATCAGCACGCGTTGTATGTACACCAATCATTACCTTTATTCTCATCGAGTCTTTTCGCCTTAAATACCGCCGTTATTCATCAGCTAATATTCTTTTATTTCAACCTTGGCCTCGTGAGCCAATACTCATCTCCTTCGACCGTCTTAGTATCAGCCAAATTTATATCTTCGACGCCGATGACCGAATTATTCTCGGTCAATATGTTTGACCGTGTTCTCGGTTACTTCCCCCGAGAATTTATCAAACATCAGTGTTTTCTAATTGGTCAGGTATGGGTGCTCCACATCCACATTCGTGAGATACAAGGACCTGAAGACTAGCCGTACAGCCGATCTCGCCACTGTGCCGAACGCATCTTTTATTATCTCTTCGATCTGAGCATGTAGCTTAGCGTTCCCTACCGGGGGCGTCAGGACCGCCGGCTGTACCGGATTTACATTTACAGTAGGCGGGGTAACTTGACTCACCTGATTTGGGTAGGTCCTAAATTCGGGGCCTGGCTCCTAGCTCTCTTGCCCCCAGCTTGGGATTAATGAACCGACCAAAGAGGTGAAGTAGGCAAACCCCGAGCGGCTTCCTACTGGTGGCCGATGTCCGGACTAATCAACCTATACTCTACTGGGATAGGAGCCGCTTGCGGCTGTACTGCCCTCAGCGGGTGTACCGTCTGGAGAGGTGCGGCTTGCTGTGCCGCCATTGTTGCCGGTGCCATCAGAATTGATTGCACCAGCAACATTAGGTTCACTAGTGGTGGTCCAAACTGGCCAACCTGATTCTAGGCGAGCCCCTAATTCGAGGCTCTTTCGTTATTCTTAATGCCTCCAGCCTGAGGCTGAAAGACTGGCGTGGGAGGTAGAGGATGTATACCCGAAAGGGCTTCTTGTTGGTAGCCGACGTTCGAATCCATTGGCCTGTACCCCGCCTGGTTTGGAGCTGTCTACGGCTGAACTGGCCCCAGCGGCTGAGCCGTCTAGAAGAATGCCATTGGCTACACAACTCCTTGCGTTTGTGTTGCCATCGTTGCCAACGTCATCGGGCTTGATTGCATCGGCGATGGTTGTGGCAGGGTGCATGGAGGTCCTGGTAGACCTCCGTGATATGATTCGTTTCGGGCTAAAAACTGCCCAAGTTGAACAATATTGTCATTCGACGCTGTGACGGCGGCCAACATTGCATATAGGCACAAATTGCGCGCTCGATTGTTCCTTTCGAGAGACAGTTGTGTTCTCTCGGAATATTCCAATGCTCGGGTCATTCGCCCGAGAATCTCTGACAAAGTCGCCTCTTGATGAGCCAACCTTCCGTTTGTCTCAGGAATCCCTGGTAGCATCGGCGGCAGGTCGTCCGTGTGTTCGGTGCTATTTGCAGTGTACCAGCTCCACGAAATAGCGAAGTGCAGTGAAATCACGCTTAACGCATCTGAAATGTGATTATGAATAAGTTCGGAGTGGTTTGGTTTGAAACAAGAGCTTTCGGATCAAAAAGTGAGTTGGCGGAGCGAGAATTTGGAGCTTCAGATCTGAAACCTTCATAATTTCATTATGTTCTGGTACCTCCCATTGAGTACCAGAACTGAGAGAAGAAACCCAAGTGTGAATCTCATGATTTGCATTGTGTTCCAGAACTCCCTATTGAGTACCAGAATTGAGTGAAGAGACCCAAGTTGAAAAGCTTCATATTTGGCTGTGTTCCGGTACTCCTCATTGAGTACCGGAACTAAGTGAAGAAACCCAAGTTGTAAAGCTTCAGATTTGGTTGTATTCCGGAACTCACCCATTGAGTACCGGAACACCCATGGAGTACCGGAACCAAGTGGAAGAAACCCAAGCTTTTAGCTCTCGGGTTGTGAGGAACAAGGGTGTGTACCGGAACCTAGACTCCTTTGTACCGGTACTCAAGATTGAGTATCGGTACTCAATGTTCAATGGTGGAATTCCAGCCTCGGGTTGGAGTAAAACAGGCTTGTGTACCGGTACTCAAGGTCAAGTACCGGTACTCAATGTTTGTATACCACCACTCAAGGTCGAGTGCAGGTACTCAATGTTAAATAGGGGAAATTCCAGTCCGTGTGTACCGGTATTCAAGGTTGAGTACCAGTACTCAATGTTGGATGGGAGAAGAAGAGGTTGTGTACCAGTACTCAAGTTCCGAGTATCGATACTCAATGTCCAGAGTTCTGGGACAGTGAAGGAAACTTATTTTTTGGTATGGGCATTTTGGTCAATTCACTCCACCTTGTTACCCCACCAACCCCATTGACTAAACCTGCTCTGTCCCTCTCTCTCCTTCATCTCTCTTTCACTCTCTCTCTTTCTCTCTGTCTTGAACTAGAGAAAGAAAAGAAAGAAAAGAAGAAGGAAAATAAGGAGAAGAAGAAGAGGAAGTTGAGGAGATGGCTGTGGGGGGTTGGAGTTTGGGATTTGATCTCCCAAAAAGCTTGAAAATAATGGAGAAGGCTTCAAGGAAGCCTTTCAAGTGAGGGTTCAACCATTTCTCCATCTCTTTTGGCCAAGAACTTAAGAGAAAGGTAAGGAAGAAATCTAGGGTTTCTCTTTTGAGAGTTTTTGTGGGTTCTAAAAGAGATAGAGATGATCTCTTATGGTTCTAATCCTCTTTTTAGGGATTTTCTTGGAGAATAAGTAAATCGAGCCCTTGTTCTTGCAACAAGAACATCAAGGTGGGGGATACTTCCGAAAATGGGTGATCTCTCCCATTTTTTCCTTGCTTTTAGATTTAGAAGTATGATAGGGAACATGTTAGTGTAGTGGGATTAAGAATGTGGATAAATAAGGTTTAGCCCTAAAAGAGGTATATGTTAAACCTAATGTAGGTCTTCTTACATGTGTAAAGTGGAAAAGATCAATGTGTAGTGTGATCATATTAGGGTATAACCCTAAAAATTATGCAAATGAATCAAGAGGAAAGTGCATGGATGTAAAACTAGGAGAAAATCTAGGATAAAGGTGCAAACGAGTGGTATGAAACTTAAGAGTTAACTCTAAGAAAACGAATGACATTGTCTTAGAAAATAACCTAAGGTTGCAAATAGAGTGTTCAATATAGAGTCAATGAACTCTAGACTAAGTATAGCATGGAAAAGATAGAGTCAATAAAACTCTAAGTCAAGGTGGAGTACAAATAAAGTTAATGAACTCTCGGTAAAAGATGAAAATGTAAATAGAGTTAATGAACTTATGATAAATGACTGAAATGCAAATAGAGTTAATGAACTCTAGGTAAATGACGAAAATGCAAATAGAGTTAATAAATTCTAGGTAAATGATGGAAATGTAAATAGAGTTAATGAACTCTAGATAAATAATGGAATGTATTTAGAGTTAATGAACTTTAGGTTAATGTTGGAATGCGAACAGAGTTAATGAACTCTAGGCTAATGTGAGAAATGTGAATATAGAGTAAATGAACTCTAAGTAAAAAAAAAATGTGAAATATAGAGTCAAGGAACTCTAGGGTAAGTATGAAAGGGGATGCAAATAGAGTTAATGAACTCTAGGTAAATGCCGAAATACAAATAGAGTTAATAAACTCTAGGCCGGATGTAAAGTGAATGTAGAGTTAATAAATTCTAGGCCAAAGGTAATTGAAAATGGTTAATATCCTCAAGACATAAGTGGAACCCTAAGGATGTGAACCTAGGGTGAAGGAATAAGAATAAATAAAGAAAAGAAAGCTTAAAAGGCTAAAGAACTAAAGAACTTACCAAGTGGCATGGTTATGTGTAAATGTGAATAAACAATGAGTTCTAATCTAAATTAGTGTTAGTGATACCCAAGCTATCCTAGAGTAGATAACCTAGGATAAAAGAAAGAAGAGAAAAAAAAAAAAAGAAAATAGCACCATCGAAAGCTGGGACTTGTGTGGAGGAGATTGACAAGGACTATCCCTCGTGGCTACGGCCGAATTTATTGCGGGAGAGATTGACAAGGACTATCCCTTGTGGCTACGGCCGAATTTATTGCAGGGGAGATTGACAAGGACTATCCCTCGTGGCTACGACCGAATTTATTGCGGGAGAGATGGCAAGGACTATCTCTTGCAGCTACGACCGAATTTATGCAAGGTACTTCCGTTGGTTGGCATAGCACTTGAAGGTAAAAGCTTAAGTGAATGAAAAATAAAAGTGGAAAGAAAAAGGTAAAGCAATTAATAATAAAATGGCACCATTGGAAGCTGGGACTCGTGAGGGAGAGATGACAAGGACTATCTCTCGCGGCTACGGCCGAATTTATGCGAGATACTTCTGTTGGTTGACATAGCACACGAGTGCTATTGGCGTCATTGGATCATCGTGCCTTATGGTAGCATGACTACCGGGCTCAGGCCCGTTGGGCGTGATTTCCAAAGGGATAAGCAACTTGAACTAAAGTATAAGAATGTGAATGAGTAAAAGAGAATGTGGAGTGACAAAAGTGGTCGGTTAGTATAACCCTTTTGTAGCGGCATAGTGGCCGAACTTATAAATAGTAGCATAGTATGGCAGGTTATGATAGCAATGAGGCATTGAGCATACACAGTTAGTGTAGAAATATTACATGTATTTGGGCATGTTAGTTAGCATATGCGGCTTATTATCAGATATTATCTCGCTATCTTACTTCCATTGGACCAAGCGGTGTAAAACATTCTTTCTCAGTGGTTGACCCCATTGGAAACTTTTAGTAGTTCTCACACCCTTGGGTGACCATTTTTTCAGGTTCAGGTGCAGCCGGCGAGACATGCGATAGGGACAAGAGCCCAGCAGCATAGAGACCTAGAGGGTATAGCAGATATTACCCTTTTTATTTTGAGTGAACTATATATTATGAGGAAAAAGATGTAAATTGTAATAATGTTTAAGTTTCAAGCTGAGAAAGGAAAAAATTTAATGAATTCTATATTATGGTTCACTCATGTATGCTTTCATTACTTATTAAACTGGTTGTTTATTGAATGAAAGTTTTAGTTAGTAGTAAATTTTATTACTCTGACATTAAGTTTCCGCATACACTTGTTTACATCATTGTGGATGTTACCGTTTCTTTCGGGTATAGAGAGGTCATGCCCGATTGGCGGGTCTGTTGGCGTGCTCGAACTATCCAAATTGGCGATTTCGGGGCGTGACACTATTAGATTGGTCGTTTTCTGAAGGTCTAGGAACGACTCGATTCCTAAAATTTAAGTTCTCGTCTTCCAACATTTCGACAAGAGTTAGGGTAAGAGTTTGCCTCAGTGTCCCACTAGGCGTGCCAAAAAGTTCTTGTGGCCGAAATGCGTCGCTGACCGTTGACCTGGTCCGATCCGTGATCGGTCTCCGAATTGACCCTCTGATGCGATTGCGCCACATGCCAAACAATTAGGCCGAGAAGGGATCCGCTCGACCGGGATCTTCTTAATTGAACTCTTAATAAAGTTCAGCCTGGAGTAGCCGAACTAAGACAAATGGGTATTGATCAACACGGCTGAAACAGCCAGTTCACTTTATATTGCTCGAAAAAAAGGTTGCAAGCAACGATTACAACTAAGACTACTCCTAAGAAAGCGGCAAGGAAAGCTAGAAATAGTGGTATGAAAATCTATCTAGGAAAGCTGTAAATGCAGATATTGAAGGTATTGAATAGCAGGAGTGGTCGTTGGAGGAATCCTTTTTTTTTTAAGAAAATTCGCTTATTTATACATTTACGACCCTCTTAGGACTAATAGCCATTTTAGGACTAATAGCTGTTGTCACGCCCCGGGGTCGAAACTGCGACTCGGGCTCGCCAACAAATCCGTCACCTATACGGAAAAACCTCGCATAGGCGAAGCGTCCAACCTGCAAGGATAAAACTACAGCTAAACAGATATCAGAGCTAGAAAATAAACTGTTGTAAAGTAAACTGCTAAAAACTCAAATCTAACACTGTACAACTGGAAACAAAGATACAACATCCATCTCCCAAAAGTGATAATCATACAATATCCTCTGATACAACAACTAAGAACCCAAATAGGGAGATGAACTAAAATAATGATACATCAATGTACAGGCTCACAATACAAGTCAAATCCTCACAATACAACAGTCTCTCAAAAGTAAAAAGTACTCTCTCCAACTAAGAATCCAACGAGGGGGTACAACTACTCTCCAAAGACAGGTAGGGATCTAGCTCGCGACTCCCTCGCCTCGAACAGCAACAGCAGAATCAGCAACACCCACAAATGACTCTGTAAAATAAAGAAAAGGAAAGAAAAAGGAGGGGGAGAACCCCCAACGGGTGTGAGAATTACACCAACTCGTAGTTCTCAGTGGGTACCGCCAACAAGCTCGACGGTCTACCCACTAAGTCTACTAGAGGCATAAGATAACAATGCAGTAAAAACTGAATAAGAAAAGCTGGAAATACTCAACAGCTACCTTTAATACTCAACAGCTACCTTGCCTCTATCTAAATGCTCAATGGGTGATACAGATGAAAGATATGCAACCACTCGCACCCAAGGCGCCCAATCGACCCAATCGAACTGATTGCCTCATAGGGTCCAGTCAAGCCTGCGCCTACCTACTGCCATTACATCCACGGAGGACTGGACTTACGTAGGGCGTCCGTGACTGCCAAAACTGGCCCAGCCAGAGAGACTGCGTCGACAAGTCGCGATACTAAAGTAAAAGGCCCACTCCAGACGGGCACTCGAGGGTCGCGACCCCACCGAGGAAAAAGGTATCTGCGCATCTCTGTCGAGCTCAAAGTGGCTCCTGCAGGCTATAATCAAAATCCACGCTCTCTCAGAACGGAAGGACTCAAGTTGTTCAAACATCTCGCACGATGGTCGGAGTACTCTCGACGACTCAACCAACAAAGCTCTCACGAAACACGAGACACTAGCGAACTCAACCAACTCGTGGCACTAAACTCACTGGCTGGACATACTCCACAGCCGGTACCGCCGTCGACCCAAATGGCTCCCAAACGAAACACCCAACTCGCCACGCTAAACACACAGGCTGGAGGTACTCCACAGCCGGGACCGACTCACAACTCAAGGCTAACAAAACTGGTCGGACGACACTCAACGACCCGAGACCATCGTCAACCCAAATGGTTCCCAACAACACTAGCAATGGTCTAATCTCAGCTACCAGACTCCACTTAGCCCCCAGGCACAAGTGCAACATACGTCCCACAATAACCTGACCACTCGGCCCGCTATCCGGGCGAGGAAACTCTATGTCCAGGTGAAAAGAAAAGATGCGTGGGAGTGTCTAAAGCATAAAAGAATCTAGCCCAAGTGAAGGTTCTCTACTAGTCTGGTTAAACATGCAACATATAACGGGGTGCTAGGTCAAGTTCCAATAATAGCATTTAAATAAACTGAATAATAACATAGGGAACATTAACAGAGATGATCACAAAATCAATCAAAATAATCCTCATCTCCATCAACATGCTCTCAACTAGCCTAAGGTGAATACAACTATTTAAATATATATATGAGATCTCGAAGGTACCCAACATGTAAAATAAATCATGTAAGCCTCAATCCACATTAACTATATCATTTCTTATGCTTACATCTCAATCCTATAGATTGTACATTAAATTATGCATGCTATCAATCACATAGTGTAATGCTTCCCTTAGGTAAGCTTTCATCAATCATAATTATGAATATTATTCTGCAATTTCTCATACAATACCTTTACTAAGCTTACCTCTCAACTATATATTGGTACACTAAACATGCATGCATTCTATCAAATAGAATTAGAGAACCGTCCACCGATTCTGGAGACGAAGCAACCCACCTGAATCGCTTTCCGCAGGCAAAGCTGAAGTCGGTGAAGTGCGTAGTCACTCACTATCAAAATCTGCCGAAACCGCACCCTCGGTACTCGGTCGCACAAGCCTCTACTCAAGTCAACACCACAGTCAAGTCCACAATCAACACCCCAAACACCACTTGCTGTTTTGCAAAACAGCACAGAGAAGAGGGTTTTTCACCTGTGTGCAGTCCTTTGAAAAATCCAAAAAAATCACGGCTGCGATCCTCGCGATGAGTAGACGCAAATAAAGTATTTATACTCCTCATTCCGACACATGTAGGCCAAGATACAGTCAAATCATCGCGGTAAGCCAAACTCCCTCACAAACACAAGTCTGCGAAAATCAGTCCCAAAGAAGCTTAAACATCACCTTCGAAGAGTCCTCCAAAAATTCCAATAAAAATACGGTTGTGTTCCTCTCGAAGTGTAGATGTCGATCGAGTCCTCAAACGTCCCGTTCCGATGCCCGTAGGCCGAGAAAACCCAACAATACTCCACCGCTATCCAACACCTCACAGAAGTACAAAGGGTCAAAAGATATCTCGGGAACCGCATCAAAAACTAGAAACAGAATAAAGTAATCAACACAAAAATCGAAGGCGTACCTCTCGTGAACGCGCTGCCACAAAAATCGACTCAAAACTCCATCGGGGTAGTCCAGGGGGCCTCGCGGACTGAAAGGCGACGGAAGAAGCCACAATTGAAGGAGCGTTGAAGCGCGCCGCGTCGCAGAAATCGACGATGCCGCGGCATCCAAAAATCTCGGGAATCCTCCACGAGGTGAAGAACACAGTGAGGAACAACTTCTCTATTGGGTGCTCTCAGAGATAAGGCTCAAAAACTCGAAAAAATGAAGTGGGAAGCTCTATTTATAGGCCCAGCCCAAGTCAACCCACTTTCCGAATTTGGGCCCAGAAATCAGGCGCCTGAAACTTTCGGGCGTCGATTTTGCGCCCAATGCCTGCCCGCGACGAGCGCCCGGATTCACCCGGGCGCGAAGCGTGTCCCGAATAGCGGACAGCGAGCGCCCGGCGAACCCGCTGCCGCCACGCGGCCCGATCGGGTCAGCGCGGGTGGGTGGCGCCCGCCAACCGCGGGGCGCCACGTGGCGCCCACGTACGGGCGGCCACCTGCCCGCACCAACCCCCACCTGCTCCGCATAGTGCCCGACCATTGGGAAGCTGCAACGCGTCCACCGCCTCCGCTCGCTGCACCCGGTGCACGCGCTCGACGCACCCGCCGAACCCGAAGCCGCCACCTGTCCCTAGCGCGCCCAATGGGGAGCCGCCACATGGCACACCCATCCACCACACTCCGCGCCTACCCTCGCTCCTGCCCGTCCTGCACAGTCTGCCCGCGCGCTCTTGCGTGGACCGCGCGCGCTGCGCCGCTCAACCAGGGACTGCCACGTGTCCCCGCGCCAGTCCGTGCACCCGGCCGCGCACCTCCGTGAACCACGCGCGCTGCGCCGGCCAATCCGGCACCACCACGTGGCACCCCGGAGATCCACGGCTCCTCCCGTGCACCCGAAAACACAAAAAACTTCCGGGTGTCCGTTCTCGGGCGTCCGGACTCAGAGAAACACATCCAAATAGTTAATTTCCATCGTTTTCGCGCGCTGAATCCAAATCTGATGTCCGTTTCATGCGAAACCACTTCTAAAACTCGATGAGGGCATACGAATAGGTAGTCATGATCCATATTACGCACTGAGTCTATTTCTTGGGTCCGATTCGTGCACACACGCCCCCAACACACAACATAGGCCTCCAGAAGCCGCTGATCAAACAGTAATCCCTCCGCGGGGATTCGAGTCTCCACACTCTCCCACACTAAAAGAAAGTTTCGTCCTCGAAACTAACACAACTCAAAAGGGAGTCTCAAACCAGAAGGGTGGGTACCACTACCACCATCACCAGCTCCCAAGTCGCCACTCACTCCCCGTGATTACTCCTCAACAACAACAATAATCAGTACGACATTGCCCGATTGCGCAATTCTCTCGTCTCATGAGCCAGAATTCGCAATGGGCGTCTCTCGTACTCCAAACACTCACAGATCTCACATGGAGCGAGTTAATCACGGGCGAGGGATCCAAAAGCATAACACCTCTGAGCTGAGACGTGAAAAAATATCAGGGACTCCAACAAAGAGGCTGGGGGGAAAGAAAGACCAACCAGTGCAACACGCACCAAAACCACACCCTGGTGTCAACTCAACCAGGCGACCCGAAGTACACCCACACGATCAACCAGGAGAGAAAAGAGCCCAACATCCGGAACATCATCCATCTCAACTCCTAATATAGAAAAAAAATCGTCAAACATAGTGAGAAGTCCGAGAATCTCGAAAGACCGGTGTCCTTGCCCATATCATAATCATCAAACTCAACCCCAGACAGCTCTCCCTCTCAAGGTATCCGCCACTACAGTGGCTTTGTCAGGGGCGATACTAGATGCTCAACAAAATCCAACCGTAACTCCACAGCCACTATGGGAGGCATCGCTGTAGATCACAAATCCCTTTCCAGAAAGCAAGGGTCGAACCATCACAAACTCTACTGGCACTGCTCAGTCCAAGAAGCTCCTCATCTCAACAATAAATGCCGGTCTCGACCAATCTCAAATAGCATCCATTTTGGCCGGGTCAACTGCCTGTCACGCCCCGGGGTCGAAACTGCGACCCGGGCTCGCCAACAGATCCGCCGCCTATGCAAAACCCCGCATAGGCAAAGCGTCCTACCTGCAAGAAAGGGGCTACAGCTAAATAGATATCAGAGCTATAAAATAAAAGTGCTGTAAAACTAAAACCAACCATTTGTACAACTGGAATAATGATACAATATCCATTTCCCATAAATGATAATCATACAATATCCTCAAATACAAAAAAAAAAACCAGAACTCAACAGGGAGGTAAGCTGAAAATAATACATAAGTGTACACGCTCTCAGTACAAGTCAGATCCTCACAATATAATAATCTCTCAAAAGCGAGAAAATAAATAATCTACTGACTGTACTCAGTATCTCCAATGTAGGGGTACCGCTACTCTCCACAAACGGGTAGGGATCTAGCTCGCGACTCCCTCGCCTCGCACAGCAACCGCAGAATCAGCAACACCCGCTAAGACTCTGCAAAACAAAGAAGAGAAAAGATAAAGGATGGAGGGAAAAACCCCCAATGGGTGTGAGAACTACACCAAAAGGGAGTTCTCAGTGGGTACCACCGCCAAGTCCGACGATCTGCCCACGAAATCTACTAGAGGCATAAGATAACAATGCAGTAAAAACTGAACAAGAAAGCTGGAGGTACTCTACAGCTACCATGCCTCTATCTAAATGCTCAAAAGGGAAAAAAACCAATGAAAGGTATGTAACCACTCGCACACGAGGTGCACAATCGACCCAATCGAGCTGACTGCCACATCTGGTCCAGTCAAGCCTGCGCCCACCTACAACCACCTCCCACTGCCGGGCAGGAATTACGTAGGGTGTCCATACGGACTAACTCGCTATCGAATAGTGGCATATGCAGGCTATAGTCAAAATCCACGCTCTCTCTCAGAACGGATATACTCAAGATCCTCAACATCTCGCACAATGGTCGAAGTACTCTCAACGACACGGGATCACCGTCAACCCAAACGGCTCCCAATAACACTAGCACTACTCTAATCACAGCTACTAGACTCCACTCGGCCCCCAGGCACAAGTGCAACAATAAAAGTACCTGCCTGAATAACCCAATCAATGGACCGATATAGAACCCGGCACTGCCTGCTCTGCTGTCGAACTCAAGAACTCATCTGCGGGAATACTGACCGACTACTAATCGGTACGGTCGCATCCCAAAATAAGTAACAGACCGACTACTGCCCGATACGGTCGCACACTCCGGAGTGGCACTCGAGGGGAGCGACCCACACGAGTAAAATGTCACTGTAACAAGTATCACTGTAATAAGTATCACGATATAGCAGGACTGGATTACGACTCTGATCAAAGTGGGAAAACCCATCCACTAAACGAAAACCCGATCCCCAAACTGAAACAACAGTAAACAATAAGTGGGAAACTCCATCCACTAGAGGAAATCTGATACCCAATCTGATGCACAAGTACATATCCGGTCAACCGCCCAATATCCGCGGTCGCCGCAACACCCACAACCCACAATCAAGTCCAACCTGCCCCAGACTCGAAATATCGACTACACTATCCCAAACCCCTGCTCAACTCAAGCAACAAGAATCGCCTGACTAATAAATAAGGAGAAAAGAAGCAAACACGGTTTCTCCTAAGTCAAGTTCCAACATGATAGTGTAGCGATAAAAGATGGCCTATCTAGATGTCCATGTAAGCATGCATTTGTCCTCAAGGAAGATACAAGATAATAACAAATAGCAGCTCCACATAAGTATAAGCACATGCCAGAATCACTAATAAACTACACCTGTCCATAATCCATGATCCATAATCCATAATAACTCCTCAAAGTAATATCCGCATATATATGCCAAAGGGTAATCGAGCATGAACTCTATCTCATCTAGTATAACATGAACATAGCCATCAAGAATGCTAGATCTCAAATCCTCTAAAGCATGTACAAAAATCAAATAAGCATTAATCCACATGATCCAGGCCACTTTCCACGCTTATATCTCAATTTGTACCTTAATCATGCATGCTATAAGTCACAGAGGGTAACAAACTCTTAGGTAAGCTTTCCCTAATCACCAACATGGATATCCGAATCATGCAAGTCCTCATAATATAACATGAATATTAATCTTGCAATTCTCTTAAACAATCAACATTACTAAGCTTACCTCTCAATCACAAACAAGGTACCCTAAACATGCATGCATTCTATCAAATAGAATTAGAGAACCGTCCACCGGTTCCGGGGACAAGGCAACCCACCTGAAACGCTTTCAGCAGGCAAAGCCGAAGTCGGTGAAGTTCGAGTCACACGCTAACAAAATCCGCCGAAACTGCACCCTCGGTACACGGTCGCGCAAGCCTCTGCTCAACAAACAACACAACCAACAGCAACACGATTAATACCCCACAACACCCAAACAGCACATGCTGTTTTTACCAACCAGCACAAAGAAGGGAATTTTTCACCTGCGTGCAGTCCTCCAAAAATCCTAGAAAAATCACCACTGTGATCCTCGCGATGAGCAGATGCAAATTGAGTATTTATACACTTTATTCCGACACCTGAAGGCCAAGATACAAATAAAACATCGCCGTAAGCCAAAACCTTCACAAACACAAGCCTGCAGAAAAACAGTCCCCAAAGAGCTTTATTATCACCTTCGAAGAGTCCTCCAAAAATTCCAATAAAAATACGAGCGCGTTCCTCTCGAAGTGTAGATGTCGATTGAGTCCTCGAACGTTGAAATCCGATAACCGAGTGTAGAGATAAAAATCCAACAAGCCTCCGCTGTCCAGAAAACCACCAGTAGAAAAGGGGTTCAAATATGCCTCGTAAACCATGCCAAAAACTCAAAATGAGGCAAAGTGATCAACACAGAAATCGAAGGCGTACCTCTCATGAACGCGCTGCCACAAAAACCAGCTCAAAAGTTTAATAGGGTAGCTCAGGGGGTCTCGCGCACTGAAATGTGACGGTAGAAGCCAAAATCCAAGGAGCGTCAAAGTGCGCCGTGTCGCAGTAAACGCCGATGCCGCGGCCTCCAAAAAATCCGGGGATCCATCGAAGGATGGAGGAGAGGGAGAGGAACAACCTACCTTAAGGCCTCAGCCCAAGATGAGCTCGGGAAAGCCCTAAAAAAGAAGCCCAAAGGGCTATTTATAGCCCAAGTCCAAAACACAAAGGAATTTGGATTCGGGCGCCGGATTCGGGCGCCCGAACCCGCAACTGTGCGCGCCCGAATTACCCTCGGTGCGCCACGTCACCCTATCCGCGGTTCACGCCGGATCCGCCGGGTCACTGCGCTCGCCAATGAGCGGGCGACACGTGGCCCGAGGAGGTCCACCGTGCACTGCGCGCGACGCAAATCACGCGCTGTCCCACGTGCGTTGACCGACCAATCACAGCGCACCACGCGTCACCGCCTCCACTCGCTACGCCCGGTGCACGCACCCGATGCACCCGCTGAACCCGAAGCCGCCACGTGTCCCCAGCGTGCCCAATGGGGAGCCGCCACATGCAACACCCAACTCCGTACACCGCGCCTGCCCGCGATCACGCCCGCGCCCTCCCGCGCCTGCCCGCGCCCGCGCTGCCGCGCCAGCGCCGCCACGCTCCGCCACTGCCGGCACTGCCCCGGCCACCGGAATAGTAACTTTAGCCTCGAAATCCGTATTTGTGCATCCGGGCTCTGAAAAATACTGATAAATAGTCCAATTTCATCATTTTCGCGCGCTGAATCCAAATTCGAAGTCCGTTTTGCCAAATTCCGCTTCTAAAATTTGTCAAAGGCATCCGAAAAGGTATTCTTAATCCAAATTTCGCGCTGGGTCCAATCCTGAGATCCGAATTGCGCACAAGCACCTCCAACACACCGAAAAAGCCTCCAGAAGTCGCTGATCATACTGCAAAGGCTCTGCGGAGATTCGGGTCATCACAAAAATTATTCCAAGTGTTTCTAAACTATAAGAATGCATTCAAATCATCAGAAATATTTAATTTAACGTACCTGATCATTTTGAATCCATTCTTCTTGAGATTGATGTATGTGATCGATAATTCTTCAACTTCAATCTTCAAGACTCTAAACACTTCACGAAATACGCCAATACAAAAATCCTTAACAAAGATTACCCCCGGGTGTTACGGAATTTGAGTTGGCGTATTTCGTGAAAGTGTTAAGTCTTGAAGATTGAAGATGAAAGAACTTTGGATCATATACCTCAATCTCAAGAAAGAAGAATTCAAAAGGATCAGGTATGTTTAACTAAAAATTTTTGATGATCCGAATACTTCTTGTAGTGTAGAAACACCTGGAAGAATGTTTAAATTCATATAAATCAAAAACTGGACATGGGACATGTTCAGGATCCGGATCGAGCCTTGCAATCCGGATCCCGAAGGGTGTTTGTTCATACACTGGTTCAATCCGGATCGCAGCATTTAATGATCCGGATCCCGAACACTAGTTTTACCTTTTTACTTGCACGATCCGGATCAGGATTTGCAATCCGGATCCCGAACGTAATGTTTGGTGAAACTGTATGAACGATCCGGATCGGGGACTTCGATCCGGATCCCGAACTAGCGTTTTTCTGGAAACCGTCTTTCTTGCTACTGCAATCCGGATCGCCCATTTCCAATCCGGATCGCCGTCCGTAAAATCTCCAGAAAAGGCAGTTTTTGATCCTTATCTTCTTCCAATGGTTTCTAACCTATAAATAGACCCTTTATTCATTTTTAGGGCATCCGCAATCGAATTAATAGAAAAATATAGCCGAAAGAAAAAATCCACATATAGAGAAGAAAGGAAATCAATAGATTTATTCTATGTTTCTTCATCTATATTGATTGATTTGATTCTAGGTTTTCCATACTCAGATTTTGAGTAGAATCAAATCAATGAATACTTAGATGGTATTTCCGATCTATTTCTAATCTAAGTATTCGGCGGATCATCACCACCCAAAAACAACGATTTACCCCAAATCGGCGCGTGGACTCGCGTGGCCTTGTGGATTCAAGGTGCAACCGCTCTCGTGGATTCGGAGCGAGGTACGTTCGTGGATTCGAAGCGTGCTACTGGGTGAAGACCGTGGATTCGGTCGGACGTCGTGGACTCGACGTTGGACGCTGTGGATTCAGCGTTGGGCGCAGATCGTGGATTCGAGAAGCGTCGTGGAGCGAGCGGAGAAGATCTACTAGGAGCGTATGGTAAAAGGTTGAGTCGTCTGTGAGTACGTTATATCACCTTGTACGTGTGTTAATTCTAGTAGATTTCGCCGTGTTATCGGTCCCGTGGTTTTTTACTCCAGTTTGGAGTTTTTCCACGTAAAAATCTTGCGTGTTCATTTTATTTCCGCATTGGGTTTTATTGCGCAATGATTTTTTGAGTGTTTATTGTTTACACCTATTCACCCCCCTCTAGGTGTTTTTTTCCCTATTTAGATCCATATTATATAACCCAACACCGGGGCGTGACAGTTACACTTATGGCACCTTCAGCACCTACCCCTACTGCTCCACCGATTGACACTTCAAAGGACGATGCCTCTGTGACTTCAATATATCGAGAACAGCAACGTCTATCATCAGAGCAGGAGCACATTTCACTGAACTTGCAGCGCATCACCGCCGACCAACATGACCATAGGAAAAAGTACTCAAAGTTATTGCGGTTGGTGAAGGCGATATTCGATAAATTGGGATGTTGTAGCTCCGATAGAGGCTCTAATACTGAATGATTTTTTCGATCAAGTGACAGACAGTTTTCTTTTTCTTTCTTTCTCTAGCATTCATGCATTTGATTTCTTTTCTTTTGCATCTCATTTTCAGTTTATGCATTTAGAGCTCTCTTCCTTTCAGAACTTTTATTTTGGCTTATTTGGTGACAAAAGGGGGGAGAAATGGTTTAATTTTGGTGAGATGAGAGGAACTTTGGATAACTATAATAATTACTAGTAACATCTCTCTAACTGCTCTAACTGCTAGTATGATAGAACTGCTAGAACGAATTTGAGAACTTGAACTTGGATGCTTAGAACGAGAACGAGAACAAGAACGAACTTGAATTTGAATGTTATTGGATAACTCTCTCTATGCTTTATGTTTAATTAAATTCTTGTGTTTCTAATGAATTTTCCTGTCAATAATTTTTTTTGCAGAGAGTACAAGACTTTAAGACTCCTAATTATGTTTTTAAGTCTAGAGTTTGTTTATGAGTTTATATCGTGTATTACATTATATGTAGTGCACCAGCTCCGCGAAATAGCAAAGTGCGGCGAAATCACGCGTAACGCGTCTAAAATGTAATTACAGATGAGTTCGGGGCATTTCAATTCGATGCAAAAGTCATCAGATCGAAAATTGAGTTGAAAGCAAGGAGTTTGGAAGCTTCAGACTTGTGAAGCTTTGGTTAGTAGGGTGTTCCGGAACTCCTTCATGAGTACTGGAACCATAAGGGAAGAACCCAAGCAATCAACTCTCGGTTCGGAGAAGTTTTGGAGAAAAAGGTGCTTAGGTACCGGTACTAAGGATTTGGTACCGGTACCCAGTGCATAAGTGCACCAAAACCGGGCCTCAGATTGGAGGCAAATTGGCTTAGGGTACCGGTACCCAGTCCCGAATACCGATACCCAACTACCTACTGGTTGGGGCAGGGATGGAATTTCACCTCTTAAGTGAGGGCAAAGGTGTAATTTCACTTACACCTGCACCCTCAACTACCACCCCTGACTTCACAGCAATCTCTCTCTCTCCTCTCATTTCGAAATCCCACCCCAACTCTCTCTTTCTCTCTGCCTTGTGCCAGAGAAAGAAAATAAGAAAGGAAACACAGGGAGGGAGAGAGCTAGCAGCAGCAGTAAGTGGTAGGAAGGCTTCAAGCTCTCGGCTGTGGACTTCCCGGTAATCTATGCATTAACCTCAAACTGCCATCCTTTTTCCTTACAAATAAAACCGGTGCTCCCTAAGCCGAAACACCTGGCCTCACAAAACCCTTGGCCAACAAGTCCTCTAATTGTGTCTTGAGCTCTTTTAATTCCGCAAATGCCATATGGTAAGGTGTCTTTGAAATCGGTAAAGTGCCGGAATAAATCAATGGTAGGGCTCGTTAAACTCAGAACGGCAGTGCGATCGGCTCGAAAATCCGGTAAACGGAGCTCCCAGTGCAATTTTTCTAAGTAATGGGTGTAAAAGAGTTTCTAAATACCCATTAATGGCTTTTGGTGCTTTAATATCCGTGCCAATATACGATGAGATTTTCGGTAGATTTGGCACGCAAATCGAGAAAAAAATGATTAAATTAAAAGATGAGATTTGTTACAAAAGATAAGACTTGTTGCAAAAAGATAAGATCGGTTATTATTATTTCAAAATCTCTTATAAATAGTGAAAATCGGAGATCAGTTTTATTTTACACATCAAAGAGAGTGAAATAAGAAAAGCCTCGTTTTTTTGGTTTTTGTTAACAAAAGAGAACTTTGCTTTCTTCCTCGAGGTGTGCGTCGGAGATCAGAATCGGAATTGCCATCTTTATTGGAGGTCGGAGGAGGGAGCGCCACCGTCGCGGAAGACTGGAGGACGGAGAACAGAGCTGAGCATCGTACCGTCGTCCTCGTCGGCAAGGAGGTTTGTTCTTGGCTTTTCGTTATCTCATTTATCAGTTTCGTGGGTTTTTCCGTGCTTTTGTGGGGTTTCTTAGGATTGTCGACAACGGGGGTTTGGTGGGGGGTTGTTGTCGCCGCCGTCAAAGAAGACGGGAGGCCGCTGCCACCGTCGGTAAAGACGGGAGGCCACCGCCGCCGTCTATGTTGTTGGGAGGCCGTCGCCGCCATCGTCGGAGACGGGAGGCTGCCGCCGCCAAAATTTGGTAACCTTCATGGTCTTTACGGAGTCGTCGCAACCGCCGCCATACGCGACGGCGTTACCGACGGGACGCCGCCCGCATGAAGCGCCGCCTACGTGGGGCACCGCCACGCGGGGTTCTACCCGCACGTAGTGCCGCGCGCAAGGGCGCAGCCACGCGGGGAGCCGCCTGCATAGGGCGCAGCAATGCGGGGCGCAGCCTTGCGGGGCGCCTGCATAGAGTGCTGCCCGTGCAGGGGGCGCCGGTCGCGTAAGGGGCCGCCCGCAAGGCCATGCCGCATGCCGCCCGCGAAGGGCGCAGCCCTGCTGCGACCGCGCCATGCGCAACCGCTAGCCTGCACCGCGCACAGCACCCGCTACGCGCTTGCCTTGTGGGCCGAGCCGCATGGGCCCTGCGCGCCTCGCATACTACTGCTTGGCTTAGCCCTTAGGGGCCGCTGCTCCCATGATGCCGTGCTGCCGTGCATGCCGCCGCGCCTTGCTGCACACCGCCGCTTGGGTCACCACCGTCGCTTGCCTTTTTGCTTGCCGCCGTCGTTTCGCAAGCCGTCGCCACTCCGTGTCTTGACGAAATCGCCCGTAATGTTCCGTTAAGTGATTTTTTAATGTCATTTTCACCATCAGAGTCCCGGTTTGACCCCCAATTTACGGAATTGCTATCCGATTGAGTTTAACAATGGTTTTTGGTGTAGTGTTTATTCGGTCAAAGCTTGAGGAGTTTTTGAGGAGTTGTCGAGCATTGTTTTCTTCACCGATAAAGATGGGTAATCGAATCGAGGTAGGGGATGTTGTTGGACCATAGAGTCCAGCCCTCCTCTCTCTTTTTATTGTGTTTTTGGCATAACTATATTAAATTGCAAGGAAGGACATTATTATGAATGATTTGGCAAATTGGTACATACAAAAGGACAAGGAAGGTCGTTTGACTTTAGCGGGTACAGCTACCGTAATTTAGTCACAAGTACAGGATTGTGAAGCTCATGGTGCAGTCACGTGCACCGTCGGTTTGGCCACCGCAAGGGTGTACTTTTTTGGGGAAGTGGTCTAAGGACCCGTGATCTCTACATGGTGACTTCGTAGAGTCCCTCTGTGGCATAGCGGCGAGGGTTAAAGGGGCACCAAAGAATTGAGCAGGTTTGATATTCCCTTAGGTCTACGGACTGAGGGTATGGTATGGCTGGTTCGGATGTTTCGGATTACGGTTTGATGTCCTATTTACTTTTTGTACTTATCATGGCATATTGTTATTATTATATTGGTTTTTCTTCCTATGTTTTTGGTCACTGACTCCCACTGTGTGACATGTTCGGGCGAGGACGGGGGAGAGGCATCGACGCGAGAGTGACTCGCATTTCGTCATTCAGGTGACACTTTTACTCCTCTTTTGATCGTTACATTTAGTAGATATTGGTATATGAAACTTGAACATATTGTGATGCGGATGTGTTGTGACATGGATGTAGGAACATATGAACACCGTGAATGCCTTGGGATAATGGACTTTTAGAACTTCATTTTATTTTGTGTTGGTTGTATGTGGAATGTGGAGATCTTTTTAAAAGATAAAACGTTTGCGAAAACGGTTTTCAAACTGAGTGTCGGGTAGGCACTGTTTTAAACCTTATGGCTTTATTCTTTCAACTTGGAGTATTCCGAGTGAGCGATCTTCTTTTAAATGATGTAAAAGTTAGTTAATCCCTTATCTGCTTGTATGTATGTTAAACTGGTGATAGTTGGTGATTGTATGTTATGCGACGCCGTGCATATATAGGGGAGACTCTGTCCATTTGTTTAGAATGATTTTGTATATGTGGCGGGTCTGGGCACGTGCCAGGATGAAGGCTTCTAGAAAAAAAAAAAAAAAAAAAAAAAAATTGGGTCGTTTTCCGGTTTCAAACCACTCCCGGGGCGTGACAGTGATTCGTGGGACCGTTCGAGATTCTAGAGCGGATTGGTCCGATAGCTTACCGTTTGGCCCTGCCACCTAGTCTAGAGAGGGTACATGACGTATTTCATGTATCGATACTTCGGAAGTATTTGTCCGACCCTTCGCAGGTGATCGATGTTTCTTCGGTGGAATTACATGAGGATTTGAGTTTTGAAGAAACACCAGTTCGGATTTTGGCTCGAGAGGAAAAGAAGTTGCATAAGATGTCAATACCATATGTAAAAGTTCAATGGAGTAACCATGAAGAAAGAGAAGCCACTTGGGAACTTGAGACAATGATGAAGGAGCGTTACCCGGACTTATTTGCATTGGACACAAGTTTCGGGAACGAAACTTCTTTAAAGGAGGGAGTGATGTAGTGTCCACGGTTTTTCCTCGGTATCACTTTCGGTGTGCTTGGCATTTTTCTCGTTTTGTTGGTGTGTCTTTCTCCTTGGATTTTGTTCTTATATTGCAGGGCTCGTTAAATAGAAAACGGCGATGCAATCGGCTCAAAAATCTGATAAACAGAGCTCCAGGTGTGATTTTCTACGTAATCGGTGTAAAACAGTTTTTAAATACCCATTAATGGCTTTTGGTGCTTTAATATTCATGCTAATGTACGATAAGATTTTTGGTAGATTTGGCACGCAAATCGAGAAAGAAACGGTTAAATCAAAAAAAAAAAATTGTTACAAAAGATAAGATTGGTTACAAAAAAGATAAGAGTGGTTATTATTTTTTCAAAATCTCTTATAAATAGCGAAAATCGAGGATTGGATTTACTTTACACGTTAAAGAGAGTGAAACAAGAAAACCCTCGTTTTTCTGATTTTGTTAGCAAAATAGAACTTCGCTTTCTTCCTCGAGGGGTGCGTCGGAGATCGGCATCAGAATCGTCATCTTCATTGGAGGTCGGAGGAGGGAGCGCCATCATCGCGGGAGACCGGAGAACGGAGATCGGAGCCGAGCATCGTACCGTCATCTTCGTCTGCAAGGAGGTTAGTTCTTGGCTTTCCGCTATCTCCTTTATTGATTTCATGGGTTTATCCGTACTTACGTTTGGAGTTCCTTGGATTTTCCGTCGGAGCATGGGATTTTAGCAGAGCCGCCGCCGTCACCGTTGGTTTAAACGGGAGGCCGCCGCCGTCGTTGTGTTAAATAGGAGGCCGCCGCCACCGTTACCATGTTCGCGAGGCCGCTGCCGCCATTGCCGTTGTTGTGGGGTCACCACCGGAGTTGAGGAAGGCAAAGAAGAAAAAAAAAAAAGAAAGCTTTTACGGTAGCCCTGCTCGGCCTAGCCAGGCGCGGTCCACGCGTCTGGCGTGCGGCCGGTGCATGGGCCCCCGGCTTCTGCGATGAACCCGGCGCGCCAGTTCTTATGCACGGCCCAGCCCAGTCCGCGCGGTCCACGCGTCGAGCGTGCGGTCAATCTATGCGGCCCACAGTTCTGTCACGCCCCGAGCCCGCCAATTTGGTCGATTCGGGCGCGCCAACAGACCTGCCAATCGGGCATGACCTTTCCACACCCAAAAGAAACGGTTCATTCCAACAATCACAGTTTAGTGCAAGAAGAAGAGTAAACAATCAGAGTACTAAACTATGAATTAAAACTTTCATTCATTCATACAACCAGATAGAAAGAAATGAAAGTACAGCATTGAGCGGAATATTAAGCTTTACTTATATTACAACTCTCTTTTTCATGAAACTTTAAACTTAAAGTATTACAACATTTTCCAAAACGAACTTAAAATATTTAACTTTACAATGTCTCCTCACATACAAGTTCACTCAAAATAATAAACTCTCCAAAATGAATTGGTGACTCTAGACTGCTAGGTCACTACTCCGCTGGGCCCTTGCCCCTGTCGCGCGCCTCGCTCGATGTACTTAGACCTATGGGGATATCACCCAAGGGTGTGAGAACTACAACGAAGTTTCCAGTGGGTTCGACCACCGAGCAAAAATGCCCTACACCGCTTGGTCTAATGGAAGCAATATAATAGAGAACAATTACAGAATTTAAAACTGTAAATTCTAACTAATAATGCTTATATAAAACTCTACCCTTTTGCCATACCACGACACTATGTCGTTCTAAGGTGTCATTCTGTCCAAACTCATACTTGACCATCCGCTTTCTTTCTTTTCTTTGTGCTTTAGTTAAAGTTGCTAAACCCTCAGAGAATTTGCCCAACAGGCCCCAGCCCGGCAGTCAAGCTACCATAAGACAAGATCTCTAAGGTTGCCGATAGCACCTCAAGTGCTACCCCGCCCAACGAAAAACTTTATCATACGGGACATTGCCCGGGAGAGGATCATTGCCCTTGCACTCTGACAAGATCTACGTTTTACCCCCGAATGTACATTCGTTTTATCTTTTTCTTTTCTTTTCTTTCTTTCTCATTTGCATTGGCTCTTATCCTCTTTTGCACTTTATGCACTTTTCTTTCTTTCTTATTTGAGCCTCTAGCTCACATTGCCACTTGACAATTTTTTTCTCTTTCATTAAGCTTTTAGCTTATCTTTCATTTACTCATTTCCTTACCCTAGGTCCTTGCCTCAAGGGTAACCGAAAAGTCCCTTGGACTTCATTCTTTTACTTTCACTATTTTGCTCAAGTTGAAGTTAAAGTGAGGGTTTATTTTACCCAACTCCCTAAGACCAACTCTAGGAATTTTACTCTTTACTCTTTTAACCTCAACCTTTACATTCTTTACTCTTAGAGACTTGACTCTAAGTTGATACTTAGCTCTTATCATAACCTTAGTTGACTCTTGCACAATGCCACCCGTGAAGTCATAAGGTTAATGCCACTCATAAAAACCTTAATCTAGATTTCTCTTATGTCATGTATCCATCATGCAACATTAATATAATTCCATGTTCTTTATTTCTCTACTCATGAAATGAATCACTTACATGATTCTTATACAAAATAACATGCTCACATGCTTTTTTTTCTTTATTCACATAAACCCTAAACTCTACTAACATGCTTCTTAATTAAAAGCAAAAGACAAGGGGAGAGGTCACCCTTGTTCGATAGAATCTCCCATCTTTGTTGTTCTTGCAAGAATAGGATGGGCCAATCTTCTAGTCTCCAAGAAATCCCTAAATCCATGATGAATCCAATTAGGAATCATTTACATGCTCTTTCAACTTCATGAAAGCTATAAAAGAGAAACCCTTGGTTTACTCTTATGTCTTTTGGTAGGTTCTTTTAACCACAAGAAAGAAAAAGGGGATGAAAACCCCATTTTGCCATGTTCTAGCAAAGAGAGATATTGATCTCTTTTTCTCCCATGAACAACCCTAAAAATGGATAACAACCCTATTTTGGGTGTTTCCCCAAAGTTTTGAACCCATGTAAGACCCTAAAATGGAAACCCTAAATTTTAGGGCTCACCTCTTTTGAAGCTCCTTGCTCAAGAGGAAGAAGAAGAGGGATGTTGGAGCTCCTTTGAGATCACCCGTGTGCTCTCCCCAAGCTTCTTGAAGCTCCAAGAAATGTGATGACCTGGATCTCTGTAGAGCTGTGGTAGAGTCATTGGTGACTTCGGGGGAGCCTGTACTGTGTTTCGGGAGGTGTTGGTGCATGATTGGACACAAGTGATGGACCTCGAGCTTTATTGGATCTTGTGGGTGATCGACTGACCCCGTCGGATGTTTAGGGGTGGTTTCGCGCGAAACGGATATTAAATTTGGGCTCAGCGCGAAATTTGGGCTAAGAATACTTTTCCGGGTGCATTCAGCAGTTTTTAGGGTTGGAATTTTGAAAATCGGACCTCAAATTCGGATTCAGCGCGCGAAAACGGTCAAGATGGACTACCTACTTGTTTTTTTTATGCACCGGTTACTGTTCACGCCGGAACAGTGTTCCCGGCGATCGCCGGCGGCGGCGGGCAGCGGCGGAAGGCGGCGGCGCGGGCTCGGGCAGGCGGCGGCCGGCGCGGGCAGGCGCTCGGGGGCGCGGGTAGGCGCGCGGGGGCGCGGGCAGGTGCGCGGTCCATGCGGCGGGCGTGCACCAGGGCGGTGCCACGTGGCGGTTTCCTACTGGTTGGCTCACAGCTCGCGGTCTACGGGAAGCTTTGGTCTACGGTGAACCGGGTGGACACGTGGCAGGCGGTTATTGGTGCGGTGTTGTGCGCGCGGTCCACGCAAGGAGTGGAGCGGTTGACCGGGGCAGGTGGCCGTACGGCGGGGCAGGTGGCCGTACGGGCGGGGCAGGGGCGCGACGTGCGCGGTGCACGGTTGCCAGGGCCACGTGGCGCGCCGCCATTGGCGGGCGCTCGTGCACCGGGCGCACGGGGCGCGGGTGGGCCGTGTGGCGGGCCACGTGGCAGGCTGTGGTGAATTCGGGCCTGCACAATAATGGGTCGGGCCCATTACTGTAGCAGCCCGAATTTTTCGGGCGCCCGATTCTGGGGACCCATTCGGTATTTCTTCAAATGTTTTTTGGGGCCTTTAAATAGCAGCCCGAGCCTCTTTCTTCTCCCCTTTTCTCCCCTTTTCGAGCCTCCTCTGCCCAAGTACCCTTAAGAAGATTTCTTCATCTTCAAGTTCTGGATCCACCTGCAAAGTTTTGGGATTTTAGGAGCACGCATCCCGAGGTTCTGGTTTTTACGGCGCGGCGCGACGTTGCATCTCCTGTGTTCTTCTTCGACGCAGAGGCAGTGTTTTGACTCCCCTGGGCTACTCCGAGGTCCTTTTTCTGTGATTCTTGCGCCGACAGACTCCTAAGAGGTAGGGCTTCATCTTTCATGTTGATCGCGCTTTCCCATTTTGAATGTTTGGCATGGATCCCGAGGCAAACTGTGACCCCCCTTTTTCTGTGTGGAATTCTGAGACAGCATCGGAGTATTTTGGCCGTATCTTAGCGCACGAGCGTCAGACGGAGACGAGCTTATACAACTTTTTCATCTACAGATCGCAAGGAATGCGCTCGTATTTTTCTTGGAATTTCTTGAGATTTATTTCGAGGTGAAAATCCCTGTTTTCTCTGTGAACAGTGTACAGTTTTTGGCACAGATTTTTGTTTGAGTGAACCCCCTTGCCGAATTTATATCTTGACTTACCGAACTCAGATTTGGGCGTACAAGTAGCCGTTTCGAAGGTATCGACGCGAGGATCGCCGTGATATTTTTCTAGGAATTTTCTGGGCACTTTCTGCAGGTGAAAATTTAGCAGTTTTGGGATTGTTGTTGTAGGTGAACTGTATGAGCAATATTTGGGAACTTAAGTGTTTTAGTGGACCTTGTATTGTGCCAGGAGTATTACGGTGTGCTGAACTTACTGGAGCAAGGGATTGGAGTTTTTGTATTTCAGCTGTACGGATTTGGACAGTTGCACTTCAGGTGGGTGGTTGCTATATCCCTCTTTTCTGACTTACTCACTAGGAATATTAGAGTGATCATCTTTGGAGCATTATGATTGATAATTGCTATTCTCATGAGCATATCACGTTGGAAATGTTATTAGAGCATCACCATGTGGGACACATAATTGAATACTTAATTGGGACTTATTCATACGTGTGTGGATCATGGATTACTATGGAGCACTTAACCTTGCATGTGGAATTGTTTATTATGTTTAGTCAAGATGATTTATCCTGCTAGTTGTATTACTTGAGGGTATGTGATATGCATAGGTGGATGATTTATTTGAGATTAATTTGGTGAACATAGCGTGTTGGAACATGATTACTGGGATATTTTAATAGTAATAATTAACACGCCACGTTAGCACATAGATTTTATGAAAGCAGGTTAATGGATTGATTGTTGGGACATTATGACATATCTATGTGCGGGTACCACTTTGGTGATTTATCATTAGATCAGGGATTATAGTCATGTGTAGTTGAGTCATGATTTTAGCATGTTGATGGTTATATCCATGCAGAGCTATTAATTGATACACATGTGGAACCACTATTTGTCACACTTTCTTTTATCGCTCTTGAGGACAATTACATGCTTGTATGGACATCTAGATAGGCCATCTTTTAGCGCTACACTTTCATACTGGAATTTGACTTAGGAGAAACCTTGTGTGCTTCTTTTCTCCTTTCGTTAGTCAGGTGGTTCAGGTTGCTCGGGTTCGAGTAGGGATTTAGGAATAGTGTAGCTGGGGCCAGGATTGTGATTTATGGGTTTTGGCGGCGACCGTGGATCTTGGGCGGTTGACCGGAGGTCGGTTGTGAGACCGGGTTCTAGATTGTGGGGTATTGCGGCGATCGCGGATTTTGGGCGATCGACCGGATGTTCATTCGTGCATCAGATTGGGGGATCTGTGTTTCTTTTGGTGGTGGGTGTGTTCCACTGGGGGAATTTTTTAAAAATAACCCTCCCAAACTTTGAATTTTGCAAACTAACCCTATGAAAATTTTTTTTGCAAAACTAACCCTACTTTTGCCACCTCGGCGCCACGTAGGGTAGCCAGCGTGAAGGCGCTGAAGCGGTCAGCGCCTTCACAATATTCCTATGAAGGCGCTGAACCCCTCAGCGCCTTCATGCCTTGTGTTGAAGGCGCTGAAGGGTTCAGCGCCTTCACAGGATTCTTGTGAAGGCGCTGACCGCTTCAGCGCCTTCAGGTGTACGCTGAAGGCGCTGTTCATTCAGCGCCATCAGCATACACATGACGCGTCGAGGACTTTGGCATTTTTCGCCGCGAAATATGCCTAGTCCTCAGTGTAAGCGAACATTGGATTCTCTGTAGAGGCGCTGAGCCAGTCAGCGTCTTTAGTGTTGTCCACTGAAGACGCTGAGTGGCTCAGCGCCTTTAGTGCAAAACACTAAAGGCGCTGAGCGACTCAGCACCTTTAGTGGAAAACACTAAAGGCGCTGATTGGATCAGCGCCTTTACCTGCACCTACAGCCAGTACTTAAGATCACCTTAAAAAAATCCCAAATTTTTACAACAAGTTCAAACATGACAAATAACATTGAAGAAGTAAAAACTACATTCACAACAGCAATTGATCAACCAACAATCTTCATAGCATCAAAAATAAAATTTACAAAAATTGAGGCTTGAGTAACATCAAAAAATAAAATTTACAAAAATTGAACTCAAAAGCTCAATTTTGAGCACGTCCTCGACCTCGACGTCCTCACCCACGCCCACGTCCACGCCCTCGCCCTCGCCCTCTGCCACGGGGAACAGCAAGGTCGATGATAGGTATATCATCGAGAAGCTCGACTGCTGCCGACTGATCGAGCTCCTCGATGATACCACCCTCATCCTGTGACGCTATATGCTCGATCTCCTGTGGCGATAATGACCTTGGACGACGGCGTGAATATGTCGATGAAAATGATGTCCGTGAGACTGGCGGCACGGGAGCGATGCTGACGTCGAAGAAATGTCATCGGTGCCTGAATGGTAGGAGATGGAGATCGTGGCACCTGAAAGAGTGTAAATAGTTGGTTAATAGAATTTGAAATCTTAATTTGAATCTATGCTAAATGGTACCTGATGACTCGAGGTTCGCTCCCTCATTTGAAGGTCGGGCTGCCTCTCTGGCCGTAGGTTCAGATGGTACATGCTGTAGTACCATCTGAATATCGCCGCTCATTTCTCTTAAAGTCCGAATAATAGTATCAGTCGGCGGTGGGTGCTGCCAAATGTTACGGCTTTTTGGTGTTGGCATATTTCGTGAGTCAAGTCAGTTGAGTCGGAGTCTTAAAGGGATCAAATTGTCAATCAACAATCAAATACTTAGAGAAGATTCAACAAGAGCTCAAGTTGACACTCAGTGTTTTGAGTCTTGAAGATTGAAGATGAAGAATTGTGGATCAGTTACATCAATCTCAAGAAGAAAGTATTCAAAAGGATCAGGTATGTTTAACTAAATAATGTTGGTGATCCGAATACTTTCTTATAGTGTAGAAACACTTGGATGAATTTTTAATTGCATAAAAATCAAAAACTGGACATGGGACATGTTCAGGATCCGGATCAGACAATCCAATCCGGATCCCGAAGGGTGATTGTTCATTGGCAAATCCAATCCGGATCCAGGCCATTCCGATCCGGATCCCGAACATGGGATGTTGCTGAATTGCATGAACGATCCGGATCGGCCTTGCGATCCGGATCCCGAACCCTTGGATTTCTGGAATCGTCAATCTCGTTACGACGATCCGGATCGCAGTAATCCCGATCCGGATCGCCGTCCTGAAAAATTCCAGATAAGGTAAGTTTTTGATTCTTATCTCTTTCCAAAGATTTTTAAACTATAAATAGACATTTAGGGTTTCTCAAAAATTACCGATCAATTTATAAAACACTTGAGAGCAACCCTAGAGGCTAGGTTTTTATCGTTCTTCTTTATAGCCTCTTTTAGGTCAATTCGATGGTTCTTTCAAGATCTATCTTTTGTCGAATTGATCTAATCTTTGCTTAGAGATTCCTTCCATGGTTCTTCATTGATAATCTAAGCAAAGGATCACCATCGAAGCCAATATTCTTATCGGCTGAGTTTGCGTCGTGGATTCGACGTGGCATCGTGGATTCGGTGTGCTAAAGGCGTTTCGTGGATTCGAAACGTGTGCTCGTGGATTCGAGTGGCGTTCGTGGATTCGAACGTGTGCAGTGGACGTGCAATCGGTGGAGCGCAAGGTCCGAAGAAGTTGAAGGAGGGGTTTGAGTCCGTGGAGTCGGTAATCACCTTGTTATTCTTCTTTCTTAGTGGATTGTTATTGCGTGTTGGTCCCGTGGTTTTTCTCCTGGATTGGAGTTTCCACGTAAATCTCGGTGTGTTGATTTTTATTTTCCGCATTGTTTTTATTTTTGCACTGAGATTGGTTTTTATAAATATTACACCTATTCACCCCCCTCTAGGTGTTTGATAGTACCTATTTAGATCCTTGTGGATCCTAAATAACTCTACAATTGGTATCAGAGCGGGTTTTAGGTTTATCTATCATGTCGGGTGAAAGTGGTAATATTTTTAGACCTCCTCTTTTTGATGGGACCAATTATGCATATTGGAAAGTGCGGATGAGAGCTTTTCTCATCTCTATTGATGAGCGGGTATGGCAAACCGTTGAATACGGTTGGGTGCATCCGGTTGAGGAAGTAGGAAATTCTACTACCCCAAAACCTCGCTCTAGATGGTCTAAAGAGGAAATCGAAAGATCTTCTTACAATGGGAAAGGTATGAACGCTTTATATAATTCTCTTTCCTCGACTGAGTTTACAAGAATTTCCGCGTGTGAAACCGCGAAGGAAATTTGGGATATTCTCAAAATTACACATGAGGGTACTAATCTTGTAAAAATTCAAAAGCTCCAGATGCTTACAAGTCAATTTGACTCTATTCATATGGAAGAGCATGAATTGTTTACAGATTATTACACTAGACTTCAAGATGTAATTAATACATGTGCTAATTTAGGAGAAAAGATCCCGGAGTCGAAAATTGTAAGAAAGATTCTTCGGACTCTTCCGGAACGGTTTAGGGCAAAGGTTACCGCCATTGAAACCGTTAGTCATCCGGATGAGATGAGTGTAGAGGAATTAGTAGGTGCTTTGCAAACTTATGAGATGACTTTTCCTACTAATCAAAATTCTTCCAAGTCTTCTTCTAAGCTTACAGGTATTGCATTCAAATCAACAAAGGAAGAAGATACGAATCGAGTTCCGACGATGAAATCTCTTTTGCCGATTTTGAAGAACAATTGGCGCGGATCACAAAGAAATTTCGTCGGAAATTTTGGAAGAATCGAACCGATGGATCTTCATCCACGAAACCATCTAAAGGATCATCGGGTTCTAAATCCTCTAAACTCAAAGGCGTTGCAAAACCTTCTAAAGAAAAAGAAAAAGATGATTTCGAAGGGGAAATCCGATGTTATCGATGCAAAGGCTACGGCCATATTTCAACGGATTGTCCTTCTAAGAAATCATACAAAAAGAAGGCTTTGCAAGCAAAAACTTGGGACGATTCTAGTTTCGATGAATCGACCTCAAGTGAAGAGGAAAAAGAAAAAATTGTTGCTTTTCATGCCTCTCAAATTCCCTCTTCTAATTTGTGCTTATCATCTTTAGTCACTGACTCTATTCCTTTGATTTTGCATGAAACATCAACATCCGAGGAGAGTCATCAAGTGAGGGGGAGTCGGACGAAGAAGAACTCGTTGAGGCATACCAACAACTTCTTGCGGAATCAAAGAAGATGGCCAAGCATATCAAGAAGTTGAGGAAGCAACGACTTGAGGTTCAAGACGAGAATCAAGCTTTAAAGATCAAACTTCATGATCTCGAGGAGGAACAAGGACGGTTATTGGATAACAATAAAATCCTCCAAGAAAAGTTAAACCAATCGGAGACAAACGCAAAATCATATATGGACAAGATTGGTTTTCTTGAAAAGCAGTTTGAGGAGATTCATGTCACCAACCAAGTTTTGACCAAGCAAGTTCATCAACTTAAATCCGACATACAAAGGCTTTCAACCGGTTCGAAGAAACTTGATTGTATGTCCGGATTAGGTCAAACAAGCAAGGTTGGTTTGGGATTTAAAAAGGACCAAACTGTGAATGCTTCAAGTTCCACAATGAAATTGAAAGGAAGAACTTGTCACCTATGTGGACTTGAAGGACACTTGGTGAAGATTTGCCCGAAAAAGAGAAAGAAAAATCCTTCGGCAACTTCATCTACGGAGCGGACTCAACGGAATCAAAATACACATCAAGTCAAAGGAGTTCACTCAACCCACCAAAGGTCCGAGCCACAACATCAATCATACAAGTGGATCATTGCGAGGCAAAGACCTAAGGTGGATCAACAGTCAAAGCGGACAACCCCCGGCCACAACGAATCAAGACAACCCAAAATCCAGCGATTTTGGATTCGGAAAGGTGATATCTTTCCTTGTCTTAAGTTCTAAATAGCTTATGACTGTATGTAATGCTTTGATTGGTTTTCCCTTCATATTTTTCTTAATCTTTGCATTACATGTTTTTCAATGCTCTTGTTTTTATACTTTGTTTTTGAACAAAAGGGTTTTTAACGAACAAGTGCATTGAATAAAAAGGGCTTCACGTTCATTCACTCCAAATTAATTTTATATGGATTATCAACTTTACTCCATAATCATAATCTTGAAGATACTTCATTATAGGAGTTTTTGATAGTTATAAGCATCAAATTTTAGAAATCATGTGTGATCTTTAGATGCTTAATCTATCTCGGTTGTGTGAATTCTTTGTGACAACACAAGTTGAGCATTGGTTATATTGACTTTAATTGCATCTTTTCACGCATTTAGAAATTTATTATGCTTTTGATATCATAATATTTCAATGTTGCAATGATCATTTATGTTAATTAATTCATCTTTTAAGTGATCAAAGTCAATTTCTCTCTCAATGATCTCTTGGTATAGTCATTATCTTATTTGATTGCTTAGTCGAGTATGAATGCGAGATCAATTTTTGGTTGAATACCTTATATATTAAATAATTGATAGCCAATTGAGGGGGAGTCAAAGAAAAGTAAAATGCTCAAAAGATGTGGAAAGAGTTACATCCCAATGAGGAGTGTGAAAACTACCACCACATGGAGGAAAAGAAAGAAAGAAAAAGATACCCATGTATGCAAAGCAAATTTTTGTTTAAAAAATTGTTGATGAAATGCATATTGAAATACTTGACTCAGTCATATTTCATGGTTGGTATAAGTGGGATTTTTGATAAAGATGCTCAAAGAGCCACTCCTTCAACAGATTGTCTAGATATATTATCTAACTTATCTGGGATTTCAAACATCTATTGATCTTGGTATTTCATTTTCTTTACCAAAATTGATGATTTGATAAAGGCATTACGCATAAGATCATGTTAGATGTGATTGAAGTTGTTCAACTTTAAGGGTTTTAATTTTCATAAATTTTCGTTTCATTTTTGAGTATTTTTGATAGATTTGGTATAATCTATTTCTTGTTGCATGAAACGATGACTTTTGTTTAAAGTTGATGCGCTAAAGTGCTTACATACTTTTTCTGGTTATTATGGAATTTTTCTAAATTATTTGATGAAAGGGTAGAATTCAAGATTGATGTCATTTGGAAATCTCCGTAAGTCATCTTTGTAAATCGTTACATCTTGATAGAGTTTGGATCTCAAGATTATTTTTGATGACTTGTGTTTGATGAATATAACATGAAAAACTGTTTATAATGTTTTATCTTTGTTTTTCATGATTTAGGAGTAAATCTTTTTAATTTTGTGAAATTAATTGGATTGAATGACATCTTGTGAATTCATTGGTTAAAGCACTTAAATTGATTTCTTGATGGAATACAAATCGGTATTTGAAAAGATTCTAAAATCTGGATTTGTTTCAAGAAATTATTTGATTTTTGCTTTCTGGTACCGGTACGCAATCTGCATTTTTGTTATATACCGGAACTGAGCTTTTATCTCTCTTTCTCTATGAACTAATGTTGTTAGTGATTTCCTTTTGTCTAGTATGTTCACTGTTTGACAATTTGTGACAAAAAGGGGGAGAAGAGAAATGACGGAGATGAGATCATCAAGAGAGGACAAACGAAAATGGAAAAATGGGGGAGAACGGAAAATGATGATCGTATCACAAAGGGGGAGAACATAGATGCTCAAGACATGGAGAACATGGAGAACATGTTAGAGATGTGAGATGCTCAAGATAGGGGGAGATAAAGAAAAGATTGAAAGAGCCGAAAAACAAAAGAACCAAAAGGACGAATCAAATGTAGGATTTTAATTTCTAACGACTAACGTTTGATTTTGTTTGGAGTTTTGTTTTGCAGGAATTACATCACTTTAAGACTCCAAGTCCTAAGTCATAGAGTATGTTCTAGGACTGTTTGGTTCAAATGTAATTTTGTATTTATTGGATCTTTCACGCAAAGAAAATCAATGTTTTGGTGATGACATTGAATTTCGATTTTTTGGTTTAAGATGAGTGACTTGAGCGTTTTTATGTATTTTTGGGTTTTGTCACGAAATTGCCAAAGGGGGAGATTGTTACGGCTTTTGGTGTTGGCATATTTCGTGAGTCAAGTCAGTGAGTTGAGTCGGAGTCTTAAAGGGATCAAATTGTCAATCAGCAATCAAAGACTTAGAGAAGATTCAACAAGAGCTCAAGTTGACACTCAGTGTCTTGAGTCTTGAAGATTGAAGATGAAGAATTGTGGATCAGTTACATCAATCTCAAGAAGAAAGTATTCAAAAGGATCAGGTATGTTTAACTAAATAATTTTGGTGATCCGAATACTTTCTTATAGTGTAGAAACACTTGGATGAATTTTTAATTGCATAAAAATCAAAAACTGGACATGGGACATGTTCAGGATCCGGATCAGACAATCCAATCCGGATCCCGAAGGGTATTAGTTCATTGGCAAATCCAATCCGGATCCAGGCCATTCCGATCCGGATCCCGAACATTGGATTTTGCTGAATTCATGAACGATCCGGATCGGGCCTTGCGATCCGGATCCCGAACCCTTGGATTTCTGGAATCGTCAATCTCGTTACGACGATCCGGATCGCAGTAATCCCGATCCGGATCGCCGTCCTGAAAAATTCCAGATAAGGTAAGTTTTTGATTCTTATCTCTTTCCAAAGGTTTCTAAACTATAAATAGACATTTAGGGTTTCTCAAAAATGACCGATCAATTGATAAAATCACTTGAGAGCAACCCTAGAGGCTAGGTTTTTATCGTTCTTCTTTATAGCCTCTTTTAGGTCAATTCGATGGTTCTTTCAAGAACATATCTTTTGTCGAATTGATCTAATCTTTGCTTAGAGATTCCTTCCATGGTTCTTCATTGATAATCTAAGCAAAGGATCACCATCGAAGCCAATATTCTTATCGGCTGAGTTTGCGTCGTGGATTCGACGTGGCATCGTGGATTCGATGTGCTAAAGGCGTTTCGTGGATTCGAAACGTGTGCTCGTGGATTCGAGTGGCGTTCGTGGATTCGAACGTGTGCAGTGGACGTGCAATCGGTGAGCGCAAGGTCCGAAGAAGTTGAAGGAGGGGTTTGAGTCCGTGGAGTCGGTAATCACCTTGTTATTCTTCTTTTCTTAGTGGATTGTTATTGCGTGTTGGTCCCGTGGTTTTTCTCCTGGATTGGAGTTTCCACGTAAATCTCGGTGTGTTGATTTTTATTTTCCGCATTGTTTATTATTTTTGCACTGAGATTGGTTTTTATAATATTACACCTATTCACCCCCCTCTAGGTGTTTGATAGTACCTATTTAGATCCTTGGGGACCCTAAATAACTCTACACCAAATCTGGTCGACAATGGTTTTAACATGTCGTAGTGTGGTCGGCCTGCATTAAATTAGAAATAAAATTTAAATATATATGAGGAAAGTTGAATATAGTAAATTTATATATATAAATTTTAATACCAGTGATCTCTCGATATGTCCACGAGAGTGGAAAGTCAGCGGAGGACGCTGTACTGGATGAGAAATCCATCGTCATGTAATGCTCCAGTACCACTGCATGTATATGGATGCCGCTTGCAGTGGGTCCTCACCAGCAGCCGAGGCTTGATCAAAAATGTGATCAAGCCTCTCGGACCACCTCTCAATGTGGGGCAGCATGAAATGCTATCCAGTCCTCATCCGCACGCCCACGTCCTGTGATGCGTGGGATGGACTCCACATTGACAGGTATATGCTGCAGAAGACCGAACTGCCGCATGACTCGGTCTGGCACGTGCATCTCCACGATATGAAAACATATCAGGACTGTCCGTGCACGCCAGACCACTGAGCCATGCACACAGAAATCAGGTAATGTCTCTATAACCTGATCTGTGTAGGGCATCCATATAACCTGTTAATCGACAAAATGATTAGTGTTGAATAAAACATCTACATACTTAAAGTATGTAATAAAAGATCTACATACCTGCGCCTCTCGCTGCTGATCCAGCTCGTCTCTGTAGAACTCAATGTCACACGTCTTGACATTGGTTCCGTAACGCAGCCCTCTAGTGTTGCCCCATCTAGATTATAAAAAATATATATTAGTTGTATTTATAATTGAAATACAAAAATCTACTTTATGCAAAGAAATTTCTTACCGGCAACCCAGGGGTCGATCGACTATCTCGGGCTGATCTAGGATGCGCGTAGGTCGGCCGATGTGAGATGGTCCCAAGCCAGATCTGTAATTCGCCAACAGGTTACATTAATTAAACAAATATATATTCTAATATAAAGATAAATCTGAAATCCAAAAATCAGATTTTATACCTGCAATAGGGTAGCAAAACAACAGCATTCGGCCTTCCCGTTCATCGCGGCATCTGCTAGTGCCCGATATATATATGCCAGTGTCGCAGCGCCCCACGCATAAGCGCCGCAGATAGCAAAGTCAGCTAAAAGTGGTAGCCACTTTAGATGAACTTTGTATCCGCTGGGGTTTGGCATCAGACTACCGCCGATCTGATATAGCATATAAGCACGGGCGGTAGCTGCGACTAAACCGGCGGGGGCATCCAGAGGTATATCATGAAAATTTTGATATAACCAATCTAGTGATACCTCAGGTCTCTTGAGTACCTCAGGTACCGCCCCCAGTAACTCCATGCACAGAGCAGGCCAATCGCCGAGGGTGGAACCAGAGACCGGTGCACCATGGACACGGAGACCCGAGATGACCGCCACATCCTGGAGTGTGACGGTCATCTCACCGTGGCGGAAATGGAAGGTCTGGGTCTCCGGTCTCCACCTCTCGGCAAGAGCGCCCAGTAGAGCTTGATCCAGTGTCAACCGTCGCAGTCGGGATAACCCGTAGAATCCCGACTGGCGAAGCAGGTCGAGTACCCCTAGATGATCAAGCTCCCACTGGTTCATCTTGCGGCCATGCTCTGCGAACGGGACGGGACGATAATCCTGTAATGCAAAAAAAAATATAGTTAGCTCTTACATATAAAATATAGTCAGCTTATTTATAATATTTGAAAAAGTAAAAAATTATATCTCTTACCTCACTCGTGATAAAGGCCGACCTATGGCGATACTGTTCTACCAGTACAGACCCATCAACTGGCCCCGCGTCCTCGTGATCTGCCATCTGCAATTAGCAATCTACATATTAGTAACATGATAGCTAGAAATAATTAAATATTAAGACAAGATAAATATAATTGTGTAAATCATACGCCGCGTCCTCGTTGCGCTATTTCTGTATTTTGTGGACAAGTGCTCCTATAATGGCCTGCCTGCTTACAAATGGAGCATTTTCCTCGTCGGCCACCCCCCTCGTCCATTACATTACGAATACGTGTAGATCGTGGACGACCTTCCTCCTTCGTAAAGGGGGCGGTACAATCGGGGACCTTGGGGTCGTGGCCAGTGCCGTCTATCAGGAACAGGATGAAATTGTGTTGCGTACGTCGCACGATAGCAGTTTGTACTATACCAGGGTGAAGTAAAATTCTCGTATGGTAATCTCATATGTGATGTACTACACACTGCTAAGACATGCGAGCAAGGTATTCCTGTTAGATATAATTCACAACATGAGCATTCGACATTTGTTCCATTGACGATCACTTTGTAGTCGAAATCTCCAGTTTGAACTTCAAATTCTGTGAGTCCAATCTTACAACATTATATGCCCGCGCCGTATCTAAATTTCAGTAATCAGATTTTTTACTTTAGTGACAAAAGCGTCCGTCGAATGTTCACCGACCACACGGCGACTGCAGAAATAGGTATTAAGCTTATAAAAAGTAGACGCAACAAAAGCTGTGATAGGCAAACCACGAGTGTCCTTAAGAACCCCATTTAAGGATTCAGAAAGATTGTAGTCAACAATCCAAAACCGTCTGCCTCCATCAAATGCTCTTGCCTAGTACTCTTTATATCTGTCTAGATTATGGACCCACTCCCAAGCATCGTTATCCAACACCTTAATTCTTCCTTCAGCTGATTATATGCCGTCGGTGTTGCAGCCTTTCCGATATCCCAGAATTTATTTAACAATATGTCGGTCTTGAAGCGCTTTTTCATGTTTGCTTTCATATGTCGAAGACACCAACGATGCGCGTGCCCTCGTGCTGGACGATAGATATCAGCCACTATTTCCTTCAATCCAGGAAATCGATCAGATATTAAACATATTTCTCTATCACGGGTAACATAGTGACGCAAGTTAAGCAAAAACCATCGCCAACTCTCGGATTTTCTCCCTCACAAATTGCAAATGCCAAAGGATATAATCCTCATTTGCATCTGCACCGTCGCTATCAAAGCATGACCTTCGTATTTGCCGTATAAATGTGTGACATCAATACTCACCACCGGCCGACAATTTGCGAATACATGGATCGAAGGTCCAAATGACCAAAAAACACGACCAAAGGGAGCAATGCCATCACCGGGCCACCTATGATCCAGACGCCATAGAGTACCAGGATTAGAATTCTTTACCATTGAAAGGTAACGAGGCAAGTCAGTGTACGATTGCTCCCAGCTCCCGTAAATAATTTGTAATGCTTTACTCTTTGATTGCCAAGCCTTCCAATATGTTATGTCAGTATGGAACTCTGCTTGTACCATCTCTCGAATTGCTTTTGGCGTTAAATTAAGTCTAACTTTTAATACCGGAAGGATCAATTGACATATAAGGGTGGAATTACATTACGGTTCGCCGCATTCAGTATTGAAATTACACATGTGTGTGGACCAGCATATGTTTTTACCCTAAAATATGTCGTATTTTTGGGTACTGAAGCATGTAATCTCCAAGAACATTCCTCTACTAAGCATTTGACAGTGTACGTCGTTTTGTATATTTCAATACTTTCATTTGTACATTATGCTCAATATGCCACCGGTCTAGTGCATCCACTAAGATGGCTTATCTTGAAAGACACGTCCAGCCCAACTCTCGTCGATGCTAGGCGACCAGTATTGATTTGTCGAATATTAAGATCTGCATGATCTACAGCATACTGATTAATCCAATTAGTATCGGAAAGAAAACGATCCGGATGATCAATAATTCATTTTCCTCGTCAGGATTGTCTACGTAATCATTGCTGATTTGTGAGTTGTCCACTTGAGTGTAAATTGCATTTGCAAGATCATTTACCCTCCATCATGTTTCATCTATATCTGGAAATGGAACATCCGGTTCGTCATCCTCACTACTATTCTGATCATCATGGATTGGTGAATCCTCATGATTATATCACTATCACCACCCCTGTCAACATTATCACCTCCTTCCTCAACATTCGTATCAAATTCATTAATAGCAGGTGGATTCCAATGTTCATAGGAATTAGATAACCTGCAAATTTGGTAAACCTAAAATTCCAACATTGCCATTAATTAAAACTTAACATTTAATTTATATTTGTACTTACCCCCAATCAGAAGGTTCTAGTTGTAAATGAGACATCCTTGGTTCAATACGGGAGGTCGTGCATTGTTCGCGTGATGTCGTGGCATGCGTGCGGTGTCCGCGTGAGGTCGTGGCTTGCATGTGTCCGCGTGAGGTCGTGGCTTGCGTGTGTGTGGTCGTAGGTGCCACACATGTGGTCGTTGGTGGCACACTACTAAACGGTAAGGTACAACACTCTCAATCGGGTCATACTCACTTTTATCTGCAATGTATATAATATTTAAGTCCATTTAAATAATATGCTAAATGACAAAATTATTAGGTTGTTGTTCTAACCTTGTCATTCTGACACCACCTTCGTGTGGATATGTTGATCACTCATTACATTGGCGGAAGGACCCAAATCAATATAATTGTGGAGCATTTGGTGTAATAACCTTGCGGTTCAAAATTATCCGACGGTTGTAACTCTTTCTCAATGTATACCGTCACAACACCATGATGTTCACATAATCCTATCATTCCCTCCAATGATTCATCATCTAGTACTTCGTGAGCTAAAATCCACCACCGATCGTGGGACAACCAATAGTAAATTTTAAACGAAATTGTTCGCTTGTACAATTTACTAAACGATACATTCTCGTCTCAAACCTACTATATGTACAATCAGAAGGTATCGCGATTAGCTTTTTTGACCGCCGATATATCGTGGACCATTCCATCGATAACTAACTGTCCATCCCAATGAACACTTATGGGCATGCGACGATTAGCCATTTCAACTACAAAACAAAATTTAACCACTTCAAATACTACTTTTAACTTTACAGTCGGAGACCGACAGTGAACCTCTCACTTTGAGCGATCTCACAGTGAGGGGATCGCTCACTGTGACGGTGAAGCTCTCACTGTGAGAGATCACTCTTGTCACATTGAAGCTCTATCACTGTGAGAGAGTGATCTTCACTCTCTCTCACTTTGAGAGAGTGACTCACTCCCTCACAATGAGTCACAGTGAGAGAACACAGCTTAATGAAAGATTTTACTACGATTTTATCTCAAATTAAGATTTTAACTGTGAGACTAGCTAATCAGCTTTTTTTTTCTTTTTTATTTGCTGTACAGTGCATAGGTGTACATGGCATGAGAGAGTGATTTTTTTTTTTTATAGCAAATGTGAGACTAGCAAATTGTGAGGAGAATTTTTTTTTTTTTATTTTTTTTATTTGTGTACATGGCATGAGACTGTGAGAGAGTGATCGATCACTCTCTACAGATCATTCTCTCCTGTGTGAGAGAGTGAGAGAGTGATCGATGAGTGAGAGAATGATCTGTGAGAGAGTGATCGATCACTCTCTCACAGATCATTCTCGTCACAGTGAGAGAGAGTGATCTCTCACGTGAGAGATCACTCTTCACAGTGAGAGAGAGAAAGAGAGAGAGAGGAAGAGAGATGGTGCGTGCGGAGCTCACAGTGAGAGCGCGAGGAGAGAAGGCGACGGCGACGGCGACGGCGACGACGAGTGGAGATCGGGGCAGGCGGCGGGCGAGGGGCGAGTGGCGCTCGGCAATGTGGAGATGGGGGGCGGCAAGATTTCGCGAGAGAAGAGGGAGCTCGTGCGTGAAGAGGGAGCTCGTGCGTCAAGATCGGCGCGAGTGGAGATCGGAGCTCGGCAATGCGGGAGGGGGGAGGGGCTCACGGGAGGGGGGAGGGACTCACTGTGCGGGAAGGGGAGGGGCTCGCGCGGGGATAAGATGCTGAAGAAGGCGCGACGCGGTAAGCGCCTTTAACAATAAGTTAAAAGGCGCTGAGGGGTTCAGCGCCTTCAGTGTAAATCACTAAGGCGCTGAGCCACTCAGCGCCCTTAAGTGCAGAACATAAAGACACTGACTGGTTCAGCGCCTCTACAGAGAAGCCATATTTGGCTTACACTGAGGACTTAGCCATTTTTCTCCCAAAAATGACTAAGTCCTTGACAATCTAATAGTATATGCTGAAGGCGCTGAATGAACCAGCGCCTTAGCATTATATCATGAAGGCGCTGAAGTGATCAGCGCTTCACATGTTTCTTGTGAAGGCGCTGAAACCCTTAGCGTTTTCAACACAAGACATGAAGACGCTGAGGGGTTCAGCGCCTTCGTAGGAATATTGTGAAGGCGCTGACCACTTCAGCGCCTTCACGCTGTCTGCCCAACGTGGCGCCGAGGTGGCAAAAGTAGGGTTAGTTTTGCAAAAAAAAATTTCATAGGGTTAGTTTGCAAAATTCAAAGTTTGGGAGGGTTATTTTTAAAAAATTCCCTTCCACTGGGGCTTTACAGCTGTGACCTACTCCTGCTTTTGGTATTATTTTAACGGCGCGGTTATTGTCCGGCAGTGCTTTCATCGTGTGGGTCGCTCCCCACGAGTTCCCCTCAGCGGGCGGGGCCAGACGTTATGGACAGGGTGATATCACATCGGGCAGTTATTGCCCGATGGTGAGTGAACGGCAGCAGGAGTTTGCTATCACATCGGCGCAGCTTATTTGCCCGATGATGAGGGCGGTACAGTTGGGTCCATCGGGATGGTTGGTCGTTATTGCATATGGTCATTCCAGTCTAGGACTGTATTTTGAGGCATAGTAGTGGTAGTTCCTTTCTTCAGCATGTCATCATTGCTTACCACACTATCTTTTCTTTTTGCCTCTGGTAGACCTAGTGGGGTGTGTCAGAGTTAGAGGTTTAACCCACTAGGGGAGGCTACTGGTTTACTAGTAGTTCTCACCCCCAATTCTTTTTTCTCTTTTTTCTCCTTTGTTTTGCAGAGCCTTCTGCGGGTGCTGCTGGGCATACAACGGCGGGTCGAGGAGAGAGGACGGCTGAGTAGCTAGACAGTGGACCCGAGAGTGAGTTAGCTAGACTTGCACCTCCATATATTCTATCTCAGACGGTTGTACTTTGGGGTCTGGCTTTAGCCAGCTGGTTGTATTTTGTGGTGAGTGGGAGAGAGACTTGTACTTTATTTTACTGTTATTTATATTTTATCTCCACTGTTGTACTCTTTTACTTCCAGCTTCTGCTGAGCAGTAGTTTTAGTTTAGCTCTGATTATTGTGCTCTTTTATTATTATTTCTTTATCTGAGCAGGTTACCGACGCTTTGTGTATGTGGGAAATACCGCATGCACGGCGGATCTGTAGACGGGCCGGGTTCTGGTTTACACCCGGGGGCGTGACAGATTAAATGGTATCAGAGCTTAGGGATAGGTCAGTTGGGACTTAGGAAACCCTAGGCTTTTGGTTAACCCTAGGATGATAGGGCGTGAGGGACGTGACATTTGCGAAAGTCGATGATTGGGTTTTGACTCTTCCATTGAAGTGAAGAGGGATCGACATACCCTATTTCTGTGGGACAGTTATGTTGGCTGCAGACAACATAAAGTTACAGAAATAGGGGGGGTGTCCCTTGACTTTCGCTAAATTGGGTCGTGTGTGGATGTGTGGCTGATTGTGGTCTACTGTGGCAGATGCCTCCCCGACGTCGGATTCCTACCGGGGTGCTCCCCACACCCCCTGTTGAGCGCGAGGACAGGCTGGATCTTCTGAGATTGCTGAGTTGAGGGCCTTGGTAGCCCAATGGCGAAGAGCAACGCCGGCGGCAGGAGCAGCAGATTGAGCAGATACTGGCATTGAGAGAGGCGCCGCCTCCGGCAGTTTTGAGACCCCGGCACCACCTGTGGAACAACTTGTGCCGACGGCGCCATCATCGAGTAGCGGGGCTCGGGGAGTGGCCCAGCCTTTGACCCCGGCCGAGGAGCAGGACATCGCTGACAAACTGGTTAAGTTTTGTCAGCACGGACCGCCTAGATTCTGGGGGGCGGGACATGCAGCCGTGGGAGGTTGGGACATGTTATCCGCAATGGAGAAGATTTTCAGAGATTTCTTCATCGACCCAAGGTACAGAGTTCATATGGCGGGTACATTGCTAGATGGAGATGCAGATACTTGGTGGCATCGAGTGGAGCCACGGGAGTTTAGATTTCTCGACAGTTACCCTGGTCCGAGTTTCGGCGATGATTTTGGATACCTATTTTTCGACCAGCGTGAAGAGGAAGCTGGAGGATGATTTGAAGAACTTCAGCAGGCGACCCCACCGGTCGTTCAGGATTACCACCAGGAGTTATGCAGTTGTTAAATGTGTGCCCTATGTCGCCGTGATGGGCAACATCAGGTCGAGTTATTCGAGGCAGGCCTCCGCAGCGAGATTTTATATCCTAGTGCATGCACAGCGACTCCAGACTCTTGAGGAGGCTTTCTAACCTTGCCCAATGGGTGGAGAGAGGCGACAATTGGTGGCGAGGAGGCGGGATGGTTAGTCAGAGGTTCGTTAGGAAACGACCAGTACCTGAGGGTGAGGGACAGGCTAGTCTTGGAGACCGCCGCGGCCTCAGTTATCTAGCACGTGGGAGTGCGGTATAAAATAGCAGCGAGGAGCACAGTGGCCCCAGATGAGGTCATCGCGCAGCAGCAGACGGAGTCTCAGCATCAGGCACAGAGACAGCATCAGTCGAGGACAGCCACGGGTTCGCGACAGAGACAGAGTATTTTCTGGGGGGACCCTATTTGTCGCACACCTGTGATCAGAGGTGGGGTCGTTGTTATAAGTGTGGACAGCCAGGCCACATCGAGCTTCGTGCCCCCTTTTCGACTTCAAGCGGCACTGTCATCAGAATCGGCTCCTTTTCCGCCTCAGCAGTAGTTGTCAACTCAGCGGCTGTAGCTCCAGCGAGCGGCTTGTAGAGTTATTTAGGATCCACCAGGATCTAAATAGGTACTATCAAAAACCTAGAGGGGGGTGAATAGGTGTAATATTAAAAAACAATCTCAGTGCAAAAATAAAAAACAATGCGGAAAATAAAAATCAACACACACGAGATTTACGTGGAAAACTCCAATCCAGGAGAAAAAACACGGGACCAACACGCAATAACAATCCACTAAGAATAGAAGAATAACAAGGTGATTACCGACTCCACGGACTCGAACCCTCTCCTTCAACTTCTTCGGACCTTGCGCTGACCGGTTGGATGTCCACGCAATAACAATCCACAAGAAAAGAAGAATAACAAGGTATTACCGTCTCCACGGATTTAAACCCCTCCTTCAACTTCTTCGGACCTTGCGCTCCACCGCTTGCACGTCCACTGCACACGTTCGAATCCACGAACGCCACTCGAATCCACGAGCACACGTTTCGAATCCACGAAACGCCTTCAGCACACCGAATCCACGATGCCACGTCGAATCCACGACGCAAACTCAGCCGGTAAGAATATTGGCTTTAGATGGTGATCCTTTGCTTAGATTATCAATGAAGATCCATGGGAAAAATCTCTAAGCAAAGATTAGATCAATTCGACAAAAGATATGTTCTTGAAAGAACCATCGAATTGACCTAAAAGAGGCTATAAAGAAGAACGATAAAAACCTAGCCTCTAGGGTTGCTCTCAAGTGTTTTATAAATTGATCGGCCGTGCTCCCCACGTTCTTGAGAAACCCTAAGTGTCTATTTATAGTTTAGAAACCTTTGGAAAGAGATAAGAATCAAAAACATACCTTATCTGGAATTTTCAGGACGGCGATCCGGATCGGGATTACTGCGATCCGGATCGTCGTAACGAGATTGACGATTCCAGAAATCCAAGGGTTCGGGATCCGGATCGCAAGGCCCGATCCGGATCGTTCATGAATTTCAGCAACATCCAATGTTCGGGATCCGGATCAGAATAGGCTTGGATCCGGATTGGATTTGCACATGAACTAATACCCTTCGGGATCCGGATTGGATCATCTGATCCGGATCCTGAACATGTCCCATGTCCAGTTTTTGATTTTTATGCAATTAAAAATTCATCCAAGTGTTTCTACACTATAAGAAAGTATTCGGATCACCAAAATTATTTAGTTAAACATACCTGATCCTTTTGAATACTTCTTCTTGAGATTGATGTAACTGATCCACAATTCTTCATCTTCAATCTTCAAGACTCAAGACACTGAGTGTCAACTTGAGCTCTTGTTGAATCTTCTCTAAGTCTTGATGCTGATTGACAATTTGATCCTTTAAGACTCAACCCGACTTGACTCACGAAATATGCCAACACCAAAATGCCGTAACAATCTCCCCCTTTGGCAATTTGTGAAAAACCCAAAATACATAAAAACGCTCAAGTCACTCATCTTAAACCAAAAAATTCGAAATTCAATGTCATCACCAAAACATTGATTTTCTTGCGTGAAAGATCCAATAAATACAAAATTACATTTGAAACATGTCTTAGAACAAACTCTATGACTTAGGACTTGGAGTCTTAAAGTGATGTAATTCCTGCAAAACAAAACTCCAACCAAAAATCAAAAGTTAGTCGTTGATACAGTTAAAATCCTACATTTGATTTGTCCTTCTTGTTTTCGGGCTCTTTAAATCCTTTTTCTTATATCCCCCTATCTTGAGCATCTCACATCCTACATGGTCTCCATGTTTCTCCATGTTTGAGCATCTTGTTCTCCCCCTT
>CM054940.1:20582047-20669741 GCA_029168755.2 Tillandsia fasciculata
CAAGAACTACATCTGAAAGCACAAAGTCAAGTGACAGAACAGAGGATGATGACAAGGTTACGAGACACACTGAAGTACATACAAGAATAGAAGATAAATTAAGTAATTAAGCACCGGGAAGGAGTCTACTTAGACTTCATACTATGACCGGATTTAGCCGGAGATCTCGACGACCTTGACCTCGGGCTTCTTGACTTCTTCCTTGGGCACGGTGATCTTGAGCACCCCGTCCTCCATGCTGGCCTTGACATGGTCCACTTTGGCGTCCTCGGGCAGGCGGAAGCGGCGGAGGAACTTGCCGCTGCTCCGCTCGACGCGGTGCCACCTGTCGGTCTTCTCCTCATGCTCCTTGCTGCGCTCCCCGCTAATCCGGAGCACCGGCCGTCCTCCACCTCCACCTTCACCTCCTCCTTCTTCACCCCCGGAATGTCGGCCTTGAACACGTGTGCCTCCGGGGTCTCCTTCCAGTCGAAGCGCGCGCTGGCGAAGGTGGAGGCGTCGCTCGCGTAACTGCCTGGGCGGGCCTCGGCCAGGGAGCGGAAGGCGTCGAAGGGGAAGAAGTCCCGTAAGGGATCCCAGAGGTCGAGGTAGAAGGGGTCGAAGATGTCGCTGCTGCTGCGCCTCACGATCGACATAGCTTTTCTAGCTTAATTCTCTAGACAATTAGTTTGGTAGATGAATGTGCCTACGATTAATTGGGATTTGATTAATTGGGATGGCTATGCTAGAAGTTTGGCTTTCCTCTGTGATTAGCTGATCTAAGGGGCAGGTGGTGTGGCATTTATTTATGGCTTGAGGATGGAAAGATCTCAAATTCTCTAGAGTTTGCATGATTTTTTCTGACTTTTTATCCGCTCAAATTTTCTAGAGTTTGCATGAAGCTTCTGGGCCTTTTATCGGCCTTTGGCGGAATAAGCATAAAACCTAGATAAGAAAATGAAGGTTGCCAGTTAGAATCATTCATATTAGGATTTATGTATTGGAAATTATTTAAAATATTTTAAAATATAAAATAAATTTTAAAGACAAATTTTATTTTGTTTAATTTTTTTTTTTTTTTTTTTTTGTTGAATTTAGTTAGATTAATATTTCTTACATAACCTATAAATATATGAGGCATTTGCCACAAAGAAAAAGATAAAAAAAAAAAAAATTAAAATAATCCCTTCATAAATGTTCGCTCTATCTTGAATTCACTCTAAGGGCACCATAAAAAAACGTTTGATTATTAGATGTAATGAATTTTTGGTTACTTTGGTTGTTAAAAAAAATAATTTTTTAAAAAATATAAAGTTTTAAATTTTATAAAAAATATTATTTTATTTTTTAATTTTTATCTTGAAAAAAAATTATCAAAAAGAATAATTTTTATGAAATAATTTTTTTATTTAGTAACAAAAATAATATTGTCACTTTAAGTTAATTAATTGATGATAATTTTTTTAATCGCTACTATATGTAACTCTATAGTTGCGACAAAAGCTATTTAGTGGTGAAAGTAAAGAAGGACGATAGCCAGTCGGAGTAGGAGGGCGCTAGTTCCCTGGTAAGGAAACTGGACGCTGAGCGTCTCGAACTCTCCCAGGGAGGGAGGCCACGGCCATTATGCCCAGTGCGTGATCTTCATAAGTGCGACCATCTGCAAGCAGCCGAAGACTAATTAGACCACTGGGTGTAAGATCCCGGATCGGTAGGTCAATCACTGGATCAACTCTAGGATGAACACCGTTGGAGGACCAAAGCATAAGAACTCTGCCATCGGCCGGCGCCAAATAAAGTCAGGGTCGAATTGGGAGGTTGCTTCAGAGTACCCTTGTCACGCCCCGGAACCCGGGCTCGCCAACAGATCCGCCGTGCACACGGAATTTCCCGCGAACACGAAGCGCTGGTAACCTGCTCCGATATAATATGAACAGTACAAGAGCATAATATCGAGCTGAATAGAAGAAACACATAGTATTTCAGACTGGAAATACAAATACAACTGTAATAAGTACAATAATCTCCCAGCTCACCAAAATAGTACATCCAGCTGGCGGAAGCCAGACCCAAAATAAAAGGAGAATATCACAGTCTGAGTGGAGGGTGCATTATCTGTCTAATAGCTCTCAGCCTCACAGGAGATCTATCTATTCAGCGATCCCCTTACCTTTATCAGCTGCCGATGGCCTAGCGGCTCCCGCAGACGACTCTGCAAAAGAAAGGAGGAGAAAGGGACAGAAAAATAACAATGGGGGTGAGAACTACCAGATAAACCAGTAGCCTCCCCTAGTGGGTAAAACCTCAACTCTGACGCACCCACTAGGACTACTAGAGGCAACAGGAAAGAACAGTTGTAAGCTATAAAGACTGCTGATAAAAAGGAAACTACCACCACCATGCCTCTAAATGCCAAGAAAGTATGAATCAGTGTATAAATGCCTGTCTGAATGAACTCAATCTGGTGTCACTAGCAAAACTGGTACTTCCTGCTGTGCCTTGCCAAATCGGGTATAACGCCGATGGGGGATAGTATTTGCCAAATCGGGTATGCCGATAGGGGATAATGTTGGCCAAATCGGGGGTGCCGATAGGGGATAATGTTGTAACACACTCCGGAGTGGCACTCGAGGGGAGCGACCCACACGAGTAAAGTATCTCAATAATAAGTATCAGAGGTGCCATAAATCAGCAGGACTGGATCATGACTATGATCAAAGTGGGAAACCATCCACTAGGAAAACCCGATCCCAACTGACGCAATAAACCAGACTCAACCCCAATCTGATGCAAGGATAATCCTCTGGTCGACCGCCTACTGTCCACGGTCACCGCAATACCCCACAAGTCCACAATCTAGCACAACTTGGCTACACTATCCCGAACCCCTGCTCACACTTGAGCAACAATATCTGAATGCAAAAGACAACAATAAAACATGTTCAAATCCCAATATGATAGTGTAGCAATGAATAGTGGCCTTACCTGATGTCCGGGCATGCATGCAACTGTTTTTATTTTAAAAGTTGTAAAATAGAGTCAAAGGTTTAAAACAATTGATTTACTGAATAAAAGTCATTTGCATGCGAGATCATAGCCTTTGTCTCAATCACAGTGTCCCAATATAAGTTATCATATCATTTGTGGGGTTACATTAATTTTTAGGGGAGTTTATCCCAGCGGTCCTTGTCATTTGTCATATTAATTTGTCCCAATGGTTCTCATTAATTGTCCTGTTAGTTGTCCTGTTAGTAGTCCTGTTAGTAGTCCTGTTAGTTTGTCCCAATGGTTCTCATTAATTGTCATATTTTAGGGGATTTCTAGTAATCCCAGTGAGCTTGTCAAAAATGAGGTAAGCAACAACCGCCCACCTTGAACAGCTCAAACAACACCCCAGGTAGTCTCCTGGTTGTCCACAGTCCTCAATTCCTGCAAACCAATGCTCCCGGTATAAATACAAATCCCAAAAAGCACAATATTTGCTGTTTTTCAGACAGCACGGGAAAAGAGGAATTTTTCACCTCTAAAATGAGCTCCTAAAATCCCATAAAAATCACGGTTGCGTTCCTCGCGAAGAGTAGATCAAAATCGACTCTTGAAACGCCTCGATCTGACGCTCCTACGTCAAGATAAAAATCGGAGAAGTCGGTGCTGTCCAAAAATCATCACAGTAAAAAGGGGGGTCAAAGAGGACCTGAAAACTGTGCCAAAAGTACGAAATGGAGCAAAATGATCAACACGGAAATCGAAGCCCTACCTCTTACGGTCGCGCTGCCGCAAAAATCGTCCAAAAATTCCACCCGGTTAGCCCGCAGTGAATTTTCGACGGAACTGCGACGGGAAATGGGCCTAAAAGAAAATCGTCGCAGTGCGCCGCGTCGCAGATATCTTGCTATCTGTAACTCCTAAAATCCTGAGATTGTAGAGAGAGAGAGAGAAGAGAGAGAGGAAAATTTTTCGTAAGGGACTTTTCTCTGATTCTCTCTCTAAGGGCTCGGAATCCAAGGTGCAAAGAGAGGGGGTGGGACCTCTTATATAGTGGGCCAAAGGGAATATTCCCACACGGGATCCGGATCCGAACAGGAAACACCGAAACAGGCCAACCGCATTGCGCCACGTGTCAACCAAACAGGAAACAGCCGTGCAAGGGCCAATCAGAAATTGCCACGTGTCCACGTGGTCCACGTGCTCGGTCCGCGCTCCGGGTCTTCCGGAAGATGTCGGCCAATAGGGAAGCGCCACGTGTCACCCTCCCACGTGACTTCTAGAAGCCGGCCAGCCAATCACAGCGTGCCACGTGGCAAAAGGAAAATTCGGTGCACCCGGTGCACGCCAGGTCCATGGACCGCGCGCCCGCGCCTGCTGCCCGCGCCTGCCCGCGCTGCCCGCGCCGCGCTCCTCCGCGCTCCGCCGCTGCCGCCGCGCTGCGCCGCTGCGCCGCCGCCGCCGGCGGCCGCCGCCGGCCGGAACAGTAATTCCGGCCGGCGGTTACTGTTCCGGTGAACAGTACCAAGTGCCGAAAAAATAAAGCGAATATACCGTTTTGACCGTTTTCGCGCGCTGAGTCCAAATACGACGTCCGTTTCGCCAAATTCTCATCCAAAATTTTGCAAAAAGCTCCCAGAAAATCCCATTTGCTCCGATTTTCGTGCCGAGTCAATTTTAAATATCCAATTTCGCTTCTACAAGCTCCGTTGCACAGTACAAGCCTTCTACAGTCACTATTAATGTTGCGAAGTTCTGCGGGAGTCCGGATCATCACATCCTCCCCCACTAAAAAGAGTTTCGTCCTCGAAACGAGACTCAACAACAATCCTCAGTCCGATGTCTCGAATAAGTAGGGGTGAGCATCTCTCTCATCTCCGACTCGAGCTCCCATGTAGCCTCGCGCTCGTCATGATTGCCCCATTGGATTTTCACATAGGGAATGGCCCTACTGCGCAATTCTCTTACCTCTCGATCTAGAATTCGCAGTGGGCGCTCCTCATACCTCAAATCCTCGCTGATCTCAAGCGGTGTGAAGTCGATGACGTGCGATGGGTCGAAAACATACTTCCTCAAAGTAGAGACATGAAATACATTATGGACACCAGCAAGCCTCGGAGGAAGTGCAAGTCGGTAGGCAACTGGCCCGATACGCTCCAATACCTCAAAGGGTCCAATATATCGGGGGCTAAGTTTTCCACGAATGCCGAACCTCCTGATTCCTTTGGACGGCGAGACTTTCAGGAATACATGATCACCAACCTGAAACTCTAAGTCTCGTCGCCGAACATCGGCATAACTCCTTTGTCGGCTTTGGGCGGTCTGAAGATGCTTTCGAATTACTCGGACCTTCTCTTCTGCCTCTAACAAGACATCTGGTCCCAAGGTCCGCCTCTCGCCCACGTCACTCCAATAAAGCGGTGATCGACACTTGCGTCCATACAATGCTTCAAACGGAGCCATCTGAATGCTCGCTTGAAAGCTATTGTTGTACGCGAACTCAGCTAAGGATAAGTGTCGAATCCACCCTCCGCCGAAATCCAAGACGCAAGCCCTCAGCATGTCCTCCAGAATTTGTATCGTCCGCTCAGACTGCCCATCAGTCTGCGGATGAAAAGCTGTACTGAACCTGAGCTGAGTTCCCAAGGCTGTCTGCAAACTCCCCCAGAAACGCGAAACAAACCTCGGGTCTCTATCTGAAACAATGGAGGCGGGTACTCCATGTAATCTCACTATCTCATCCAGATATAACTGGGCTAGTCGCTCAAGTGGCCACGTAGTCTGCATGGGCAGAAAGTGCGCCGACTTGGTAAGTCGATCCACGACTACCCAGATAGCGTCTGCTCCTCCTTGTGCCCTAGGAAGTCCGACCACGAAATCCATCGTAATGTGGTCCCATTTCCACTGGGGAATTGGGAGACTCTGTAACTTGCCAGCTGGCACTCGATGCTCAGCTTTCACCTGCTGACAAGTTAAACACTGAGCCACAAATCTCCCGACATCCCTTTTCATGCCATTCCACCAAAAGTGTGCCTTGAGGTCCTTATACATCTTAGTCCCACCAGGATGTAGGGTATAAGGTGTATAATGGGCCTCTCGCAATATCTGCTCTCGGATCTCCGCATCCGCTGGCACACATGCTCGGTTCCTGTACCTTAGTACTCCCGAGGCATCTACCGCAAAGTCCCCTGACTGATTACTCGGAATCTGGTCTCTAATCCTGGTCAAGTGGGGGTCCTCACTCTGTTTCTCCTTGATCCTGTCTAGCAGAGTGGGCTGCAAGACTAAAGATGTCAGTCTAGCAGAGTCCCCAGGGGACACAACCTCTATCTCGAGCCGTCTCATCTCCTCTAATAGCGGTGCCTGGTCCGTGATCAACATTGACAAACTTTGCACCGCTCTCCTACTCAAGGCGTCAGCGACCACATTAGCTTTGCCTGGGTGGTAGAGGATATCTACATCATAATCTTTTAATAGCTCTAACCACCTACGCTGCCTTAAATTTAGCTCCTTTTGCGTGAACAGGTATTTTAGGCTCTTGTGGTCGGTGTAGATTTCACAGTGTTCTCCATATAGGTAATGACGCCAAAGTTTCAGTGCAAACACTACAGCAGCGAGTTCTAAGTCATGGGTAGGGTAATTCTTCTCGTAATCTTTGAGTTGCCTTGATGCATAGGCAATTACCTTCCCTTCTTGCATCAACACACAACCAAGTCCGCTGTGTGATGCATCGCTGTAGATCACATATCCTTTTCCCATAACGGGGAGGGAAAGGATAGGTGCGGTCATCAGTCTATTCTTTAGCTCCTCAAAGCTCCTTTGACAGTCCTCACTCCAGATAAATTTCACTTCTTTACGTGTCAAGCGAGTGAGGGGTGTGGAAAGCTTTGCAAAGCCTTCCACAAACCGACGGTAATACCCAGCTAAACCCATAAAGCTACGTACCTCAGAAACCGTCGTCGGTCGGGGCCAATCACGGACTGCCTCAATCTTTGCCGGGTCCACTGCCACTCCTGCGGCAGAAATCACATGGCCCAAGAAGACCACCTCCCGAAGCCAAAATTCGCACTTCGCCAGCTTGGCATACAACTTCTTCTCTCGCAGAAGTTGCAGCACAATTCTTAAGTGTTCCTCATGCTCGGCATCACTTCGGGAGTAGATCAAGATGTCATCGATGAACACCACTACAAACCGGTCTAAGTATGGTCGGAAAATTCGGTTCATTAAATCCATGAATGCGGCAGGGGCATTAGTTAGCCCAAAAGGCATAACTGTAAATTCATAATGCCCGTACCGCGATCTAAATGCCGTTTTCGGAATATCCTCGGCCTTCACCTTCAACTGGTGGTAACCGGACTGCAAATCTATCTTAGAGAAGACACAAGACCCTTGCAGCTGATCAAAAAGATCATCAATGCGCGGCAAAGGGTACTTGTTTTTGATGGTCACTTTATTTAACTCTCTATAGTCCACACATAGTCGAAGTGACCCATCTTTCTTTTTCACGAATAGCACCGGTGCTCCCCAAGGCGACACACTTGGCCTGATAAAGCCCTTATCCATTAAATTCTAGAGTTGCGCCTTAAGCTCTCGCAACTCAGCCGGTGCCATTCGGTAAGGAGCCTTGAGATTGGCGCAGTTCCTGGAACCACGTCAATCACGAACTCAATCTCCCTATCTGGCGGCATGCTAGTCAGCTCAGGTGGAAAAACATCCGGGAACTCGCGGACAATAGGGATATCCCCGAGTCCCGGCGCCGCCGTAGGCCCCTCAATAACACTAGCCAAAAAGGCTACACATCCACGATGGATCATCTGCCTCGCTCGGGAAGTCGAAATCATAGAGGCAAAGAAAGCACTCTGACATCCCCGGAATACTAACATCTCCTGGCCTGGCTCTCTAAAAGTGACCGTCCTCGCGGCACAATCAATAGTTGCGAAATACCGAGCCAGCCAGTCCATCCCGAGGACCACATCGAAGTCCTTCAGCTGTCTCAAGACCAACAGGTCTGCTGGCATAATCCAGGACTCGATTTGCATCGGGCAGGACCAACAACACTCCTCCACGTGCAAGGTGTGATCGGGAATCTGAACCTCTAGTGCACGTGGTAAAGTCCTACCTCTAACCCATGTAATGATGCAAATGATCTATTAATAAAAGAATGTGATGCTCCAGTATCAAACAAGGTACGAGTCCTAATGCCAGAAAGTAAGGTGATACCTGCCACCACATGATCTGCGGCTGAAGAGTCCTCTACCTGCGCAGCATACACTCGCCCGCTCTGAGCTGGAGGGCGATACTCCGTGGGATAGGAAGAAGATGGCCTGCTTGCTGGAGCATATGGTCGCTGAGCTGTCGACCACTGCTGAGACGAAGAAGGAGCAGATGCTGAAGAAGGAGCCGTCGATGGTGCATATGGGCAGGCAGCTCGGAGGTGGCCAGACTGTCCACATCGATAACAGCGGCCAAACCTCAGATCACATGTATCAGAGTTATGCTGCCCCTGACAGAAAATGCACCTAGCCGTAGCCTGGGGCTGCCTCGCCTGCTGCCTCTGTCGCGGAGGCCCTTGCTGCCGCGACTGCGATCTCTGTTGATACGAATGCTGTTGCTGCTGATGCTGCGGTGGCCTCTGGGATCCACCAGGCCCTTGCCGCTCAAAACGCCCGCGGCCGGAAAACTGAGGCCGTGGCGGTCGTGGCGGCCTCCAGGAACTGGCCTGTCCCCCGTCGTCTTGTGCTGGTCGCTTTCTGTCAGAACTCTGAGTGACTAAGCCCCCACGTCTGGCGATGACGCGGTCTCCCCTCTCAACCCACTGTGCATGCTCTGCTGCCTCCTGCAAGGTCTGTAGCCTTTGAGCATGCACCAACGTATAGATCTCTGGGCGCAGGCCCGACTCAAAGAGCTCCACTTGGTGAGGTCCGTCCCTGGCGATATACGGCACGCAGTTGAGCAACCGTGTGAACTCCTGAGAGTAGTCTAATGCTGTCCGGTTGCCTTGCTGAAGATTCTTCAAATCATCTTCCAGCTTTTTCTTCACACTCGTGGAGAAGTACGTTTCCAGGATCATTTTCTTGAATTCTGACCAGGGTAGCTGTCGAGTGATCTGAAATTCCAGGGGCTCCACCCGGCGCCACCATGCATCAGCATCCCCGTCTAAGCAGTGTACAGCCATATGTACCCTGTACTTCGGGTCAATGAAGAAGTCCCGAAATAACTTCTCCATTGAAGAAAGCCAAGTCCCGATCTCCCAAGGCTGAGTATTCCGCCCTGAAAACCTGGGCGGTCCCCGCTTACAGAACTGAGTAAGTTTGTCAGCAAACTCCTGCTCCTCTGCAGGAGTCAATGGCCGGATTGCCCCTGAGCAACAGGGGATGCCGGGGTCACTGGTACAACTGGGGGATTCACGGCAGGGGAAGAAGGTACGGGAGAATTCTCCGAGGGTGCTACAACAGGCTGCGCCCTCTGTTCTAACATCTGCGTCAGCCGGCTCATGGCCTCCTCCTGACGCCGAACAGCTTCAGACATCTGGGCCATCTGAGCCTGCAGCTCTTGCACCTCACTCTGCTGGCCCTGCTCGGACTCCTCCTGATCGGGTTCAGGGGAATCAGGCTGAGAACGCGTCAACATTCTACGTCGCGGAGGCATCCTACCACAAGAAACCATACTCAGTATCATCACCCCACACGACCCAATCTTAGCGAAAGTCAAAGACATTCTCCTATTTCTGTGACTTTATGTTGTCTGCAGCCAACATAACTGTCCACCAGAAGTAGGCTAAGTCGATCCTTCTTACTTTACTGGAAGAGTTAAATAAGTAACCCAACGACTTCCGCAAAATTATCACGTCTCTCATACCCTATTATCCTAGGGTCTGCCAAAAGCCTAGGGTTTCCTAAGTCCCAACTGAACTATCCCTAAGCTCTGATACCAACTTTAATCTGTCACGCCCCGGAACCCGGGCTCGCCAACAGATCCGCCGTGCACACGGGATTTCCCGCGTACACGAAGCGCTGGTAACCTGCTCCGATATAATATGAACAGTACAAGAGCATAATATCGAGCTGAATAGAAGAACCACATAGTATTTCAGACTGGAAATACAAATACAACTGTAATAAGTACAATAATCTCCCAGCTCACCAAAATAGTACATCCAGCTGGCGGAAGCCAGACCCAAAATAAAAGGAGAATATCACAGTCTGAGTGGAGGGTGCATTATCTGTCTAATAGCTCTCAGCCTCACAGGAGATCTATCTATTCAGCGATCCCCTTACCTTTATCAGCTGCCGATGGCCTAGCGGCTCCCGCAGACGACTCTGCAAAAGAAAGGAGGAGAAAGGGACAGAAAAATAACAATGGGGGTGAGAACTACCAGATAAACCAGTAGCCTCCCCTAGTGGGTAAAACCTCAACTCTGACGCACCCACTAGGACTACTAGAGGCAACAGGAAAGAACAGTTGTAAGCTATAAAGACTGCTGATAAAAAGGAAACTACCACCACCATGCCTCTAAATGCCAAGAAAATGTATGAATCAGTGTATAAATGCCTGTCTGAATGAACTCAATCTGGTGTCACTAGCAAAACTGGTACTTCCTGCTGTGCCTTGCCAAATCGGGTATAACGCCGATGGGGGATAGTATTTGCCAAATCGGGTATGCCGATAGGGGATAATGTTGGCCAAATCGGGGGTGCCGATAGGGGATAATGTTGTAACACACTCCGGAGTGGCACTCGAGGGGAGCGACCCACACGAGTAAAGTATCTCAGTAATAAGTATCAGAGGTGCCATAAATCAGCAGGACTGGATCATGACTATGATCAAAGTGGGAAAACCATCCACTAGGAAAACCCGATCCCAACTGACGCAATAAACCAGACTCAACCCCAATCTGATGCAAGGATAATCCTCTGGTCGACCGCCTACTGTCCACGGTCACCGCAATACCCCACAAGTCCACAATCTAGCACAACCTTGGCTACACTATCCCGAACCCCTGCTCACACTTGAGCAACAACATCTGAATGCAAAGGACAACAATAAAACATGTTCAAATCCCAATATGATAGTGTAGCAATGAATAGTGGCCTTACCTGATGTCCGGGCATGCATGCAACTGTTTTTATTTTTAAAAGTTGTAAAATAGAGTCAAAGGTTTAAAACAATTGATTTACTGAATAAAAGTCATTTGCATGCGAGATCATAGCCTTTGTCTCAATCACAGTGTCCCAATATAAGTCATCATATCATTTGTGGGGTTATATTAATTTTTAGGGGAGTTTATCCCAGCGGTCCTTGTCATTTGTCATATTAATTTGTCCCAATGGTTCTCATTAATTGTCCTGTTAGTTGTCCTGTTAGTAGTCCTGTTAGTAGTCCTGTTAGTAGTCCTGTTAGTTTGTCCCAATGGTTCTCATTAATTGTCATATTTTAGGGGATTTCTAGTAATCCCAGTGAGCTTGTCAAAAATGAGGTAAGCAACAACCGCCCACCTTGAACAGCTCAAACAACACCCCAGGTAGTCTCCTGGTTGTCCGCAGTCCTCAATTCCTGCAAACCAATGCTCCCGGTATAAATACAAACCCCAAAAAGCACAATATTTGCTGTTTTTCAGACAGCACGGGAAAAGAGGAATTTTTCACCTCTAAAATGAGCTCCTAAAATCCCATAAAAATCACGGTTGCGTTCCTCGCGAAGAGTAGATCAAAATCGACTCTTGAAACGCCTCGATCTGACGCTCCTACGTCAAGATAAAAATCGGAGAAGTCGGTGCTGTCCAAAAATCATCATAGTAAAAAAGGGGGTCAAAGAGGACCTGAAAACTGTGCCAAAAGTACGAAATGGAGCAAAATGATCAACACGGAAATCGAAGCCCTACCTCTTACGGTCGCGCTGCCGCAAAAATCGTCCAAAAATTCCACCCGGTTAGCCCGCAGTGAATTTTCGACGGAACTGCGACGGGAAATGGGCCTAAAAGAAAAATCGTCGCAGTGTGCCGCGTCGCAGATATCTTGCTATCTGTAACTCCTAAAATCCTGAGATTGTAGAGAGAGAGAGAGAAGAGAGAGAGGAAGATTTTTCGTAGAGGGAGTTTTCTCTGATTCTCTCTCTAAGGGCTCGGAATCCAAGGTGCAAAGAGAGGGGGTGGGGGACCTCTTATATAGTGGGCCAAAGGGAATATTCCCACACGGGATCCGGATCCGAACAGGAAACACCGAAACAGGCCAACCGCATTGCGCCACGTGTCAACCAAACAGGAAACATCCGTGCAAGGGCCAATCAGAAATTGCCACGTGGCCACGTGGTCCACGTGCTCGGTCCGCGCTCCGGGTCTTCCGAAAGATGTCGGCCAATAGGGAAGCGCCACGTGTCACCCTCCCACGTGACTTCTAGAAGCCGGCCAGCCAATCACAGCGTGCCACGTGGCAAAAGGAATATTCGGTGTTCCCGGTGCACGCCAGGTCCATGGACCGCGCGCCCGCGCCTGCTGCCCGCGCCTGCCCGCGCTGCCCGCGCCGCGCTCCTCCGCGCTCCGCCGCTGCCCCGCCGCTGCGCCGCTGCCCGCCGCCGTGCGCCGCCGCCCGCCGCCGCTCGCCGGCGGCCGCCGCCGGCCGGAACAGTAATTCCGGCCGGCGGTTACTGTTCCGGTGAACAGTACCAAGTGCCGAAAAAATAAAGCGAATATACCGTTTTGACCGTTTTCGCGCGCTGAGTCCAAATACGACGTCCGTTTCGCCAAATTCTCATCCGAAATTTTGCAAAAAGCTCCCGGAAAATCCCATTTGCTCCGATTTTCGTGCCGAGTCAATTTTAAATATCCAATTTCGCTTCTACAAGCTCCGTTGCACAGTACAAGCCTTCTACAGTCACTATTAATGTTGCGAAGGTTCTGCGGGAGTCCGGATCATCACAACCCTCAAGGGCGAAGAGGCCACGACTAGGGCACAAACGTGGCAAAGGCATAAGATGTGGGTTATGTTAATATGGATCTGAATAGGAGAAAAACTACCTAGAGGGGGGGGGGTGAATAGGTGAAAACAATAAACACACCAAATCTTTGCGTAAAAAATAACCCAATGCGAAAAAAAATAAAGTACGCAAGATTTACGTGGAAAACTCCATCACAGGAGTAAAAAACCACTCTTGAAGGGAAGTGTTTATCTTGATCAAGTTGTCCTTTTCCTCTTCAAGAGTGTTTGAGAAAGAAGTTGCCTCTTTAGATTGTTCTTCAAGATCCCACAATCTTTTTCTCAAACTTTTGTTTTACTTTACCAATTTTTTTGAATCCTTTAATAATTTATGGTAGGCAAAAGCAAAGTTTTCACCTTCGGAATCGCTCGGTTCATCATCCGTTGCATTCTTTTCATTCAAGGAGGAGTTGGATAATGAACCAGAGGAAGTCGCTGAAAAGCACATGTAAGGTGAAGTTGTGGACGCGTGGAATGCTGTGGTGTTGTTATCCTCATCATTGGAAGATGACTCATCAGAAGTGGAAGTGTTATCCCACGTGATGGCTTGCATAGCCTTCTTCTTTGACGGATTCTTGTTGGGACACTCCGTTGAGATATGGCCATAACCTCGGCATTTGAAGTACTGGATTTGTCCCTCAGAGTTCTTCTTGTCCTTTGGAGAACCCTTTTGCTTTCTTGATTTAAAGCTTGAAGATCCTTTACCTTTCTTGGACTTAACGACGGAAGAGGATTTACTTGAATTTTCCCTTCGAAAGTTTCGGCGAAATTTCCTCTTCAAGAGTGCAAGTTGTTTCTCGAAATCCTCCATTGATAAATTCTCATCAGCGTCTGAGGATGATGAATCTGCGTCTTCTTCTTTTGTTGATTTCAATGCAAAACATGAAAACTTAGAAGAAGAGGAAGGCTTTCTAGAAGATTAGTAGAAAAAGTCATTTTATACGTTTGAAGTGCACCAACTAATTCTTCTACTTTGATTTTGTCCGGATGTTTCATTGTTTCAATGGCTGAAACCTTAGGGCGAAATCTTTCAGGAAGAGTTCTCAAGATCATTCTTACAATTTTAGATTCTAGAATTTTCTCTCCCAAGTTAGCACATGTATTAACGATATCTTGCAATCGTGTATAATACTCTGTGAAAGATTCATTTTCTGCCATAAAAATAGAGTCAAATTTGCTCATAAGCATTTACAGTTTTTGAATCTTCACTAAACTTGTTCCCTCATGTGTAACTTGTAGAGTATCCCAGATTTCTTTCGCGATCTCACATGCCGAGACGCGAGAGAACTCGGTTTGCGACAATGCATTAAATAAAGCGTTAATTTCCTTGCCGTTGTAAGAAGAAGCATCAATTTCTTCCTTAGTCCACTTCGACCTAGGTTTGATGGTGACAACATCGACAATAATCTCAGTAGGATTTGTCGATCCAAACTCAATTGATTGCCAAACCCGTTCATCGATGGAAATCAAGAACGCTATCATGCGTACTTTCCAGTAGGCATAGTTTGTTCCATTAAAGAACGGTGGTCTATTGATGTTTCCGCCTTCAACCATTATTTACAACTCTATTTCTGCTCCGATACCACTTGTGGGTTACGTTAATATGGATTTGAATAGGAAAAAAACCACCTAGAGGGGGGTTGAATTGGTGAAAACAATAAACACACCAAATCTTTGTGTAAAAAATAATCCAATGCGGAAAATAAATAAAGTATGCAAGATTTACGTGAAAAACTCCATCACAGGAGTAAAAAATCACGGAACCGATAACACGGCGAAATACACTAAGATTAAACATGTACAAGGTGATTTACCGTAACCCTACGACTCAACCTTTTCCATACGCTTCTAGTTCATTGTAGCGTCACGACTTTTTAGGGTAGATCTTCTGCGCTTGCGAGTATTTTTCTGTGATAGAGCTCGAAAAACGGAGAATGACAAAGTGATCGGATCTGAAATCCAACTTACGGATCTTCCGGATTGAGTCTTTTGTGTTAACGGGTACGATAGGATAAGTCGAACCCGTTAAGACTTAGGTGCATCAAAATCCACGTCGGCTATTTTAGAATGTGGGTTAGGTGGCACTCTTATCAAGTTGGTAGGAGAATCCCTTTTATCGAAATTTTGGGATTCGTACGTAGAAGAGAGATAACGTTTTAATTAATTATTATTTTCTCAAGAATCGCTAACCTAGTTCGGGGAGAGGAGAAAGCAAAGAGAGAAAAAGAGATTGGTTCTTCCATCAGCGTGTCGGAGGCCGGGAACGAAACGTCGCCGTCAACAGGGAGCGGATCCGGTTCCCCACTACCGGCGTGGAGCGAGATCGGGTTGTCTTCTCCGTTGGAGTATGGTTAGCGGCTTAGCCTTTCTCTGTTTTATTTTCGTTTTACGTGTTTTTTTGTGGGGGGGTTTCGCGTTTTGTGTTTGCGCCTTGTCGTCGTGCGTCGCTACGATGCCCTAGCCGCCGCCGCGCGCCGCTGCCGGTGGTTGCCGCGCCGTTTGCTCGCCTGCGCGGGGAAGGTGCCGCGCGGGGCTATAGGCAGCGCCGCGCGCGGGACTTGCGAGCCGCATCGCGCAGGACCTGCGGGCCGCGCCGCGTGTGCGACCTGCATGCCGCGCCGCGCGCGGGACCTGCAGGGCGCGCCGCGCACGGGACTGCAGGCCGCGTCGACCTGCTGGCCGCGCCGCGCGCGGGACCTGCAGGCCGCGTCGACCTGCGGGTCGCGCCGCGCGCGGGACCTGCAGACCGCGCCCGGGGCTGCAGGCCGCACCGCGCGTGCGACCTGTAGGCCGTGTTGCGTGCGGGGCTGCAGGCAGCGCCGCGCGCGGGACCCGCAGGCCGCGCCGCGCACGGGGCTGCGGGTCGCGCCGCGCGCGCGACCTGCAAGGCGCGCCGCGTGCGGGGCTGCAGGCCGTGCTGCGCGCGGGACCTGCAGGGCGCGCCGCGCGCGGGGTTGCAGGCTGCGCTGCGCGCGGGGTTTCTACTTCGAGCCGCACCGCCACCTTGCCGCCCGTGCGTGCGGCACTGGGGCACCGAATATGTGTGCCAATGGACTCCGAGATCAGAGAACAGATTTTGAGGGAGGCCTATTATACACCTTATACCCTTCATCCTGGTGTGACTAAGATGTATAAAGATCTCAAGGCACACTTTTGGTAGAATGGCATGAAGAGAGATATCGGGAGGTTTGCGGCTCAGTGTTTAACTTGCCAGCAGGTGTAAGCTGAGCATCGAGTGCTAGCTGGTAAGTTACAGAGTCTCCCGATTCCTGAGTGGAAATGGGATCATATCACCATGGACTTCATGGTTGGTTTGCTGAGGGCACAGGGAGGAGTAGATGCTATTTGGGTAGTTGTGGATCGACTCACCAAGTCAGCGCACTTCTTGCCCATACTGACTATTTGGTCACTTGAGCGACTAGCCCAGTTATATCTGGATGAGATAGTGAGATTACATAGAGTACCCACCTCCATTGTATCGGATCGAGACCTGAGGTTTGCTTCACGTTTCTCGAGGAGTTTACGAATAGCCTTGGGGACTCAGCTCAAGTTCAGCACAACTTTTCATCCACAGACTGATGGACAGTCAGAGTGGACGATACAGATTCTGGAGGACATGCTGAGGGCTTGCGTTCTGGACTTTGGCGGAGGCTGGATTCGACACTTATCATTGGCTGAGTTCGCATACAACAACAGCTTTTAAGCGAGCATTCAGATGGCTCCGTTTGAGGCAATGTATGGACGCAAGTGTCGATCACCGCTTTATTGGAGTGACATAGGCGAGAGACGGACCTTGGGACCAGATGTGTTGTTGGAGGCAAATGAGAAGGTCCGAGTGATTCAACAACATCTTCAGACCGCCCAGAGTCGACAGAGGAGCTATGCTGATGTTCAGCGACGAGACTTAGAGTTCCAGGTTGGAGATCATGTATTTCTGAAAGTCTCGCCGTCCAAAGGGATCAAAAGGTTCGGCATCCGTGGGAAACTTAGTCCCCGATATATTGGACCTTTCGAGGTATTGGAACGTATTGGGCCAATTGCCTACCGACTTGCACTCCCCCCGAGGCTTGCTGGTGTCCATGATGTATTTCTTGTCTCCACTCTAAGGAGGTACGTCTTTGACCCGTCGCACGTCATCGACTTCACACCGCTTGAGATCAGCGAGGATTTGAGGTATGAGGAGCGACCACTGCGGATTCTAGATCGAGAGGTGAGAGAATTGCGCAGTTGGGCCATTCCCTATGTGAAGATCCTTTGGAGCAATCATGACGAGCGCGAGGCTATGTGGGAGCTCGAGTCGGAGATGAGGGATATCTACCCCTACTTATTTGAGGCATCGGACTGAGGATTGTTGTTTAGTTTGGTCTCGTTTCGAGGACAAAACTCTTTTAGTGGGGGAGGATCTGATGATCCTGACTTCTGCAGAGACTTTGGCAGCGTTAACAGTGACTACGGTGTAACGGATCTAGTAGTGTCGAAATCGGACCTCAGAAATGAATCCGGCGCAAAAATCGGATCAAATTGGCTTTTTCGTGGACTTCCGGCAAAATTTCGGATGGGAATTTTGTTACGGAATTTGAGTTGGCGTATTTCGTGAAATTGGTTAAGTCTTGAAGATTGAAGATTAGAAGCTTGGATCATATACCTCAATCTCAAGAAAGAAGAATTCAAAAGGATCAGGTACGTTTAACTAAAGTTTTTGGTGATCCGAATACTTCTTATAGTGTAGAAACACTTGGATGAATTTTTAATTGCATAAAAATCAAAAACTGGACATTTTACTTGTTCAGAGTCCGGACAGGGCATTACAGTCCGGACCCCGAACGTAGGCTTGTTCATGCGCTGTTTCAGTCCGGACCCTAGTAAATTCAGTCCGGACCCCGAACGTGAAAATTGTTGAAACTGCATGAACAGTCCGGACCGTGGATTTCAGTCCGGACCCCGAATGTCCTCTTTTTTGAAAAAAGTCTGTTTCGCTGAGACAGTCCGGACCGTCAATTCCAGTCCGGACCGTCGTCCTGTAAAATTCCAGAAATGGTTAGTTTTTTATGCTTATCTTCTTCCAATGGTTTCTAACCTATATATAGACCCTATGATTCATTTTTAGGGGAAGCCGAACACATCGGTAAAAGCCGAAAAAGAGAAAAATCCACATATAGAGAAGAAAGGAAATCAATAGATTTAATTCTATGTTTCTTCATCTATATTGATTAATTTGATTCTAGGTTTTCCAAACTCAGATTTTGAGTAGAATCAAATTAATGAATACTTAGATGGTATTTCCGATCTATTTCTAATCTAAGTATTCGGCGGATCATCACCACCCAAAAAACAACGATTTTCCCAAAATCGGCGCGTGGACTCGCGTGGCCTTGTGGATTCAAGGTGCAACCGCTCTCGTGGATTCGGAGCGAGGTACGTTCGTGGATTCGAAGCGTGCTACTGGGTGAAGACCGTGGATTCGGTCGGACGTCGTGGACTCGACGTTGGACGCCGTGGATTCGGCGTTGGGCGCTGATCGTGGATTCGAGAAGCGTTGCGGAACGAGCGGAGAAGATCTACTAGGAGCGTATGGTAAAAGGTTGAGTCGTCTGTGAGTACGGTATATCACCTTGTACGTGTTTTAATTCTAGTGGATTTCGCCGTGTGATCGGTCCCGTGGTTTTTTACTCCGGTTTGGAGTTTTTCCACGTAAAAATCTTGCGTGTTCATTTTTATTTCCGCATTGGGTTTTATTGCGCAATGATTTTTTGAGTGTTTACTGTTTACACCTATTCACCCCCCTCTAGGTATTTTTTCCCCTATTTAGATCCAATTATACATAACCCAACAAATTTGGCAAAACGGACAACGGATTTGAATTTAGCGCGCGAAAACGATCAAAATGGGCTATTTATTTATTTTCGGCGCCAAAAGTTACTGTTCATGCCGGAATAGTAACTCCGGCAGCCGGAAACACTGTTCCGAAGACCGGCGGCGGAGTGCGGCCGTGGGTAGCGCGGGCAGGCGCGCAGGCGGGCTGGTCCACAGGAAAAGCGTGCACCGGGAGCAAGGAATATTAGATTTGCCACATGGCAGATCCTAATTGATGGATCTTCGTCAATAGTGGCGGCTGGACGGTGACACGTCACAGCGTGTGATTGGACGACAGATTCCGGAAGTCCCGGCGCGTAGACCGGAAGCATGGACCACGTGAACCGCGTGGGGGACATGTGGCACCTCCCCATTGGCTGGCTCAAGTCGCCCACGTGCGCAAGGCACGCGGAACACGTGGGCGGCGGGGGACACGAGGCGCCTTCCGAGGAAACTTGCACGGTTGTTTCGTGTTTTGGGACATGCGGCGCAATTCTATTGGCTGGTTTTGCTGTTTCCTGTTTTGGCCTGGATCCGGTGTGGAGCCCGAATGGATTTTAGCCCATTTTGGTTGCCTATTTAAGCCACTTCTCTATCTCTTTGTGATTTTCGGATTCTAGAGAGAGAATGAGAGCTTGTGGTCTGAAGTAAACCTGTTCCCCTCTTTGTCCTCCACCTCTCCAGGAGGTTTCAAAATTTTTGGAGTTGCCGATAGCGAGTTCTCTGCGACGCGACGCGCTTCGACGATTTCCATTTTCGGCTCATTTCCGTCGCAGTTCAGTCGAAAAATTCCCGTACGCAAACCAGGAGGAATTTTCGAGTGATTTTTGCGACGGCGTGTTCCTAAGAGGTAAGGCTTCGATTTTTGTGTTGACCACTTTGCTCCGTTTTGAACTTTTGGCACGGTTCCTGAGGCATCATTTGACCCTATTTTTTGTGATGGATGTTCTGGACAGCTTGGGGTTGTTTATTTTAAATCTCAATTTACGAGCATCGGATCAAGGCGTATATTTACTCGTTTTGGATCTACTCATCGCAAGGATCGCCGTCGTAATTTTTTTGGATTTTTTCAAGAACCGCGCACAGGTGAGAATTGCACTTTTTCTGTGCTGTCTTGCAAACAGCAAACTGTGCTTTTCGGGAAAGGCCCAATCGGGTTCGATTATTTTGCAGTTATTCGCAGATTCTAGAATTCCGGGGATAGTTTATGGACTGCTGGTAGATCTTTTACAGTTTTAGAGGTTGCATGTACCAGGTGGGTGGTTGTTGCATCTCTCTTTCCCGACTTGCTCACTAAGTTTACTAGAGTGTGAAATTCCTATATTAAATTTATAAATTGATCACTCTGTTGACAGTCATACTTGAATTAATATAAATGTGAGCATATCATGTGAGATTATTCCTGTGGACCTATCATGTTAAAAATAGCCCTATCATGTTAGCACTTAGCTTTTGTACAAAGGATGATCATGTTGAGACATAATTGATGATGCTTCATTTCTATTCTACATGAGGACAGTTGCATGCTTGTAAGGACATCTAGATAGGCCACTATTTACTGCTACACTATTATATTGAGACTTGACTTAGGAGAAACTATTTTATTCTATCTCTTCTTCTATTCTGAGGCGTGACTCATGTTGCTCGGGTTCGAGCAGGGGGTTGGGATAGTATAGTCGAGGGTGTACTAGTTATGGGATTTCTGGGTGTTGCGGCAACCGCGGACTTTGGGCGGTTGACCGGATGTTGCCTTTGCATCAAATTGGGGTTTCTTCAATGGATGGGTTTTCCTACTTGAGCATAGTCGTGATCTAGTCCTACTACTGCGAGATACTGGTGACATGGCTATTTTACTCGTGTGGGTCGCTCCCCTCGAGTGCCACTCCGGAGTGAGCTTTTACACCAGGCAGGTGCCGGTGAGTTAGTGGTTTGTGATATCACTTCGGTGCTTTGTGTGGGCTGGCAAGCCCGATGATGATGACAGAGTAGGCAGTACTAATTTTACTGGTCCATCGATTGGGTTTGTCTAGACAGATACTTTTACTGATGCACTTCCTTCGTCGTTCATTTTAGCATTACATCTAGAGGCATAGTAGTGGTAGCTTCATTCTATCAGCAGTTCTGTTCTTAGCTTACCACCTTTCTTTTCCCTTTTGCCTCTGGTATCCTTAGTGGGTGTGTCGGAGTTTGAGGCTTTACCCACTAGGGGAGGCTATTGATTTTATAGTAGTTCTCACCCCTATTACTGTTTGTCATTTTTCTCTTCTTTTGGTTTTGTAGAGTCGTCTGCGGGAGCTGCTAGGCCATCAGCAGCAGATCGAGGTAAGGGGATCGCGGAGTAGATAGATCTCCTAAGAGACTGTGAGCTGTAGGTAGACAGATATTGTACCCTTATACTCAGACTGTAGTAGTTTACTTTTATTTTGAGGTCTAGCTTTGGCCAGCTGGGTGTATTTTATGCTTATTGTACCTTTTATGCTTATGTCATACTTCCAGTTTGAGATATTATGTTGTACTTTTTAGTTCAGCTCTGTATTATGCTCTTTTATTGTATATCTTATATCTGAGCAAGTTACCGACGCTTCGTGTACATAGAAAATTCCATGTGCACGGCGAATCTATTAGCGAGCCCGGATTTTGGTTTTCACTCGGGGCGTGACAATATGCTTGTTGTATGTGGAGATATAGCGGGACGTTGAGTCGGCAAGAGTTTAGAGGTTCATGTCATCGTCTTGATCATAATCTAGTGTGTGTCATGTTTGTGTGCTTGAATTATATTTCAATTATGTGATTGTATGCAAGTATGAGTATTGATTGAATGTTATAAATAGATGTAGTCGTGTGTGTACAGGGGAGATTATATTTATTTGGACCAAAGAACCTTATACACGTGGCGGATCTGTGCACCTCCTGTGGAATGCCTTGTATCTTTTAAAACTTTGATTCAAAAAAAAAGTTCGCTTTTTGAATCCCAAGGCGTAACATCCACCTCAAGTGGCACGATGGATGTGATTCTAGTTAGGCGCAACCCTCTTGCCGCGATCCTGAGCCTCTTCCGCTGTGGAAGGCTCTGAAATAAAACAAACAAATCAATGGGGGTGGAAACTATTAAAACAATAGTTTCCAGTTAGTAAGCCGCCGAGAGAAGTGAAATACACCACTAAATCAACAAAGGTATAGATAATATAACTGCTGAAATAAAACGTAGGAATATAACTAATTAAAATAAAAGTAACTCTACTACTATCATGTCTCTATAGTCATGTATGAAATGTCAACATGTATGTAGCTATACTATTAACATGAATTCCCAACTATTACGTATGCATCAACTAGATTGTGATATTCAATGTCAAATTTAATTAATTTTGTTCAATTTTCTTAATTAAGAACTTATATAAAGTAAAGTCACAACATGAGCCATGCCTCATAATTCAGTGGTAGACAACATCCTAACCCTAGAGATGAGACTATCCCACGGCATTTCAATTGGCACCCAATTCTACACGGGCGTATATGATGTCGTGATAGCTAATTTCGGAGCACCGGCTTAAAAGGGAGCAATCCTACTAAGTATATGCGAATGAGTACAATTGGCAAACAAACGTGCACTTAATCATTATATCTAAAATATAGAATTTCAATTTCAACCTTTAGATCGGGTATTATGTCAGATATAGTAAGCTAAAAATTTTGAAGTTCAGAAAATTTATATTGGGGTACGTTGTAGTTCATTTGAAAGATACACATTTTTACTTCATTGTAACTAATTGGTCAAGCATCAACAATCTTTTCATAATATTCTTGTTGAATGTTAAAAAGACCTTTTTTAGAAAAATAAATAAATTCGAACCAAATTAGAAATTTTAAACTTACTAAACATGTGAGCAGGAATCGAAATCCCTCAACCTCTGAAATTCGAAATCAGGATGACAATTAATATCTAGCCTGGGATTTTATTTTTGTACTTGAACCTACAAAGTTGTTAAAAAAAAAAAAAAAAAAATGCTAAGTGTACATCCCTTGTGGGGTGTACATCACATACCCCACCCATCCAATGGGTGGGATGTGATGAGGGATCACTTCACAAATTGTGATGACCCCCCAGTCTTAGATAGGTGGGTGTAGGATGTACACCCTTTTAGGGGTGTACATGTAGTATTGCTCTAAAAAACAAGGATAATAATGTAATGAATTTTTCTTAAGCTACGAATTATTTTGAGTCGGCTAATTCAAATCTTTAAAAATTTATTTTTATTGTCCATCTTTTTAACTTATTTGATTTTAGTTAGTCAATAATATTTTAATTTTAATTTTTAAATTAACTATTGTTGGGGTCAAAATGTGGCTTGCGCGCGATCGGCTCTTGGGTAATCCTTAAGAGGTGTCGAAGTGCGCCGCGTGCTAATAATCAAGCGATCGAATCGAGTAGGGATCCCCTCGGCCGGGTGATCCTCTGGTAACTCTCACGACCACTCGACCGGTGATAGCCGAAGTGAGTTTACGGAGGTAGAAAGGCATCGCCGGTTTCGACTTAGAATAGCCAAACCGGGTAGAGAGATAAATGTACGGCTAATAATCCGATTATAGTTTTGAAGCGCAAGAAAAGCAAATAAATACACGGCCGATGAGCCGGTTTACACTCTAAATGCACAAATAAAAACACGACCGAATAACACAAGTGAGAAAAAGGGATAAAAGGATTACAATTAAGTTTACTCGTAGGAAAGAAATAAAAAAGAGAAAAAAAAGTTAAGTTAACCTACTCCTAAATAAATGAAGAAACTGGGGAGGTACCGGACTTACGAGATTGCCGGACCCCTTTTGCTTCGATGGTTCTGGTATTTATACAAATCCCGAACCAAGTTATTTAGGCGACGATTCGAAATATCGGCGAGATTTTGGGGAAGTTATCGAATATTCACCAACCGCTTCCTTTTGAGCCGAATGTTCTCAACTAATATAGTAGTCACTTCCCCGTCCATGCTCATCCCCTGATTGTTGCGCCGAAGTGTGATTCTTGGCGCTTTCCACAATCGTGCGGGGCTTGCCGTTTTGAGACAGTTGCGGGTTTTGTGCCAAATCTCGCACCCTTTCATTCTGAAGTCTTCCCTTTTTCGGCTAAAGTAGTCTAAACTGATTCTGACTTCCGCCTTATCGTCGATTGACTGTAGCGGTCCGGTGGTCACTTTCGGCCGAAGTCGATCCTGGATGAGGCGCGACTCTTCTCATCAGTTGTTTTTTCTATCGGCTGATACTTTCGACCGTTGATATGCATCGCGTGCTGCGTTCTCACGCGACTGAGATTGGTTCAGATTAGGACGCGGATCCTTCTTTGTTGACTCATTCTTCCCTCTGCTGAGGTCTTTAACCGATGGTGGACACCACGTGTCACCTCCTCCTATAGTAGAAAAATCTGATCTCAATAACTGTTACAGATTTATGCCTTCTTTTGAATTTGGATTGAGTCAAATTTAATTAACCAATTAAGTTGGTTATATGATATAGATTAGGTGTATGGAATATATTATTTGATCTTAAAGAAAATTTCTGTTGGTGCAAGATTTATGTCTATCTATACACGTCCTAATCTAATTAGGATTGGTTGACTCTTTGACCGGCTTCATTATGCATTATATATATGCATGGATGTACTTCGGCGAATTATGGAGAGAGAGAGGTGGCGGATAGGCCAAGTTAATTAGGATGCATCTCGAGCTAATTAATTAGTGTATGATGGTGCCGAAAAATACAGCCTAATTAAGAGTATCGGTTCTCTTGAGGTTGTACGGCATGCAGTAGACTAATTAACTAGCGTCCAAATTAATTAAAAGGTGGCCGAGGATTCAAGCATGTAGCATTAGAGAAGGAAGCGAGGCAACACGCATGTGGCATTGGGTTAGGCAGCGGAGCGGAGGTTCTCGACTAGTTGCTTGAGTGGTTCGGATTACTCGAAGCAACAGTATAAAATATTTTGGTTAGAAATTTATATACTTCTCTAATTTGGTCTTCTTGATTAAGATTTTACGAAAATCTCTTTACGGATTATTTTCTTAAAGTTTTTTGTTGGAACAAGAGAAATGTGGGATTTACGACAGGGCTCTTGATTTTTTTATCTGAAGAATATATAAAGTGTAAACTTGTATTTCTTTTATTTCTTCTTATAGTGGAATACAATTCTCTCGCTCTCCAAAGCACGTAAAAATCTTGATATCTTATTTTTTCGTATTTATTGTTGTTGTCGAAATTTTGATTTTCTTTATTTTTTTTTTGTGTATCTGTGTTGATAGCGCATAACGGACGTTCCGTCAAATTCTCAACAAATAACTATTAATTTTAATTAATTTATAATTAAAAAAATTATATAAAATATATTAACTAAATTTATAAAGATAAATGATATATTCAAATTTTAAAATTAAAGCATTGTTGATTGACTTAAGTCAAATAAATTGAAAGTTAAATAATAAAATTAAAATTTAAAAAATTAAGCTCAATATGTTTTTATCTAGAGAAAACAAAAACCATTTTCCTTTACGCATTTTAATGGTACTTTAATTTTAATTTTTAAATTGACTTTTAATTTTAATTAATTTATAATTAAAAAAATTATATAAAATATACTAATTAAATTTATAAAGATAAATGATATATTGAAATTTTAAAATTAAAGTATTGTTGATTGACTTAAATCAATTAAATTTAAAATTATATAATAAAATTAAAATTTTAAAAAATTAAGCTCAATATGTTTTTATCTAGGAAAAAAAAAAAATTATTTTCCTTTTACGCATTTTACAAAGTTCTAAGTTATTAGCTCGAAAAAAAGAAGAAAAAAAAATTGCTACTTATAATTAATTTCTACTTGTAATTAATGTCTTCTTGGAAAATGGTACTTGTAGCATTGATTTAATTAATTTCTAAGTTGGCCCAAGAAAGTTTGTAATGACCATCACCCAGCTCATTATCCTTTTTCCGTAGCATGAGAATATTCTGGAAGATAAGTTTACAAAAAGCCCCATGTTCCTAGCACGAGAATATTCTGGAAGATCAGTTTACAAAAGCTCCAGAAAGGTCATGCAAATGGTATGTACCGGAGAAAAACTCTAGAGAATTCCAGACTTCTCCAACCTGGTGCTATAAAAGGCTCGTACATTCTCCCGTCGGACCATCGTAGAGAAACGTTCGAAGCCAAGCCAATTCTAGTTGCCAATAACTATCCCAAAAGCCCCTAATTGATCATCTACTCTCCTACGAGATACCATTATCAAAAGCTATGTCGATCGTGAGGCGCAGCAGCAGCAACAACATCTTCGACCCCTTCTCCCTCGACCTCTGGGATCCCTTCCGGGACTTCTTCCCCTTCGACGCCTTCCGCTCTCTGGCTGAGGCCCGCCCGGGCGGTTACGCGAGCGACGCCTCCATCTTCGCCAGCGCGCGCTTCGACTGGAAGGAGACCCCGGAGGCGCACGTGTTCAAGGCCGACATTCCGGGGGTGAAGAAGGAGGAGGTGAAGGTGGAGGTGGAGGACGGCCGGGTGCTCCGGATCAGCGGGGAGCGCAGCAAGGAGCAGGAGGAGAAGACCAACAGGTGGCACCGCGTCGAGCGGAGCAGCGGCAAGTTCCTCCGCCGCTTCCGCCTGCCCGAGGACGCCAAAGTGGACCATGTCAAGGCCAGCATGGAGGACGGGGTGCTCACCGTCACCGTGCCCAAGGAGGAAGTCAAGAAGTCCGAGGTCAAGGCCGTCGAGATCTCCGGCTAGACGTACTCAGGGCACCTAGAAGTTAATTCACCCCTTAATTAATAAATGCTAGAAGAGAGTGGTCTCGATCGAGTAGTTTAATTCGCGCTCTTTGTATTGCAGTATATGTAGTTAATAAAAGTCCTCTGTCATGCGTGTGTCGTATGTGTATTGTTAGTTTTAAGGTCTTTTAAATCTGTGGTTCTTTTTATTGAGAAAATATTTGTTTGGTTCTTGTGTCAAAAGGGTTCAAAGGAGAATAAGATTTATAAAATCACAGGCGCCCATTTTATTTATTAAAATAATAAATTTATTTATACAAAGCGAGACAATTAAGTCGCAAGAGGGGTCAACCAAATAAATAAATAAATAAATATAACAAACGCCAAACACAGAGGCTAGAACATAAATGGTGATACGGTAAATTTAGTAAACCTTAGCTTAATCACCAAACCTCTTATCCGTCCCGAGACACTTATTAGGGATTCGAACTAAAATTTCGAACTAAAAAACCGTTACGTGATCAATCTATTGGTCGCAACCACATCTTTACTTTCCATCACAAACCTCCCTCAAAAAGCTCTGACGTTTTCTACAGGTACAAGCGCATGAGCGCCATCAAGGTTCGTCAACAGCATAAACCTACAGTATAACACATTGTAGAAGAAGATGACTAATAGTCTTCACATCAGAATACAAAAGTTGACCTTCTCACAAACCCCTTTTGAGAAGGTTATTCACTATAGGGATGCTATTCCTGAGTATCATCTAGACAAAAAATCTTTACTTTCATAGGTAATTTAAGACCGCAGGTTTTGTACCCCAAGGCTTCTTGAATCCCTCCATTGATAATTATCATATTGTGTGGGCCGAAATGCGTATCGTTGACCTGGTTTGGTCCGCGATCTGTTACGCCCCGGGGTCGAACTGCGATCCGGACTCGCCAACAGGTCCGCTGCCTATACAAAATTCCGTATAGGCGAAACGTCCAACCTGCAAGAAAAAGTACTATAGCTAAACAAATATCAGAGCTATAAAATAAATCTGCTGTAGAACTAAAATCCAACCATATGTACAACTGAAAATAATGATACAACATCCATCTTCCATAAGTGATAATCGTACAATATCCTCAAATATAATAACCCAGAACTCAATAAAGAGGTAATCTGAAATAATATATCAGTGTACAGGCTCTCAGTACAAGTCAGATCCTCACAATACAATAATCTCTCAAAAATGGAAATAAAATAATCTACTGACTGTACTACAAATCTCCAATGAGGGGAATACAGCTACTCTCCAAAGACAGGTAGGGATCTAGCTCGTGACTCACTCGTCTCGACCAGCAACAGCAGAATCAGCAACTCCCGCAATGACTCTGTAAAAGAAAGAAGAGGAAAGAAAAATAAGGGGGAAAACCCCCAACGGGTGTGAGAACTACACCAAAAAGGGAGTTCTTAGTGGGTACCGCCACCAGGCCCGACAGTCTGCCCACTAAGTCTACTAGAGGCATAAGATAACGAAGCAGTAAAAACTGAAAAAGAAAGCTGGAGATACTCTACAGCTACCATGCCTCTATCTAAATGCTCAAATGATAAAAAATAAATGAAAGGTATGCAACCACTCGCACACGAGGTGCACAATCGACCCAATCGAGCTGACTGCCACATCTGGTCCTGTAATGACACGATTTTTTTGTAGTATGTTACCCTTCTTCTAATAAAGTGTTCCTTTAGTGGATCGGAATTATCGTATTTCTGTAAGTCGGTCGGTGTGTGGCTTGAGTATTTTTCTGTGAAAGAGCACGAAAAATGATGACCGACGGTGCGATCGGATCTGAAATCCGATATAGTGATCTCCCGGGATGGAATTTTTAGTTATGCGGTGACTAAACGTGCATCCGAATTCGTGCAAAATATCTTGCACCCGTATGGGATAATGGGAGTTTATCTCGTAGAAATAATTAATTAAATAATTAATTATTCGATGACGGAAAGTAAAAACGGAATTTAATTGTACGTACGAGAGAGGAAAATCCCACTTTTCGTAAAAGAGGAAAACGAAACCCTAACCGAGAGAACGGAAAGAAAAGAGAAAAGAAAAAAAAAAAAAGGGAAAAGGCGGAACCCTAACCGGAGGAAAGAAAGAGGAAGAAGACGGCGGGATCCGATCACCCCGAACCACGTACCGGAAGCAAGAACGCGATCGGTCGACTCCCCTTTCGGATTATCCAGTGAGTGATTTTACGTTCGTAGCATCTTTGGGGTTTTTAGTACTTTTGTTGTCTTCTCCGTCTCCGTCTCTATCGTCTCCGCCGGCCCACCGTCGTCGCCGTGCAACTTAGGGCACGACGCGGGCGGGCGGACGACGCGCGGTGCCGCTAGAGCACCGCGCGGGCGGGGAAGACGCGTGGTGCCGCTAGGGCACCACGCGGGCGGACACCGCAAGGCGGGCGCCGCGCGGGCGTCGCGCGGGCGCCGCCGCGGGTGGCACCCGCGGGCGCCACGCGGGCCCGCAACCGCGGGCGCCGCGCGGGCTCGCACCCGCGCGGGCGCCACCCGCAGGCCGCACCCGCGCGGGCGCCGCGCGGGCAGCACCCACTGGCGCCGCGCGGGCAGTCACCGCGCGGGCGCCGCGCCGGCGCCACCCGTAGGCGCACGTCGCGCGGCCTTGAGCCGCGCGGGGCACCTGCGGGCCGGCGGGCAACCCCCGTGGGCGACGATGCCTGCAGGGGGGGGGTGTGCGCGCGCGCGTGAGGAACCGTCGAGTGTAGTTGTTGGCGCCGTTTTGGGGTTTTCGATGTGGAGTTAGTTGGGTTTCCGTTTTCCGGTATTAGTATCCGTTATTAACTACTATTTCTGGAGATTTCGTTAGGTCCAGGTGCGCAGCGGGATAGTGTCAGAGACCTAAGTACCCCGATCTTCCCGCAACCAGGTGGGTTCTTATGCAACAAGTGCTGTAAGTGCATTGTGTGCAGTGTATCATCTAAAAGCTCGTACTAGCCTGTTTAATAAAGTAGATGAGGTGTTTCCAGTGAATTAACCTTTCGCATTACTATGTACCGTTCCTTTGTTGATATTTGTGGCGACCAAGTGTCGCGGTGCTTAATTTACGCCGACTTCGGCAAACCAGTTTTGGATGCTGCACGTACACAGGCGGAATGGCTCCCGCATGGGTGGACTTTTCCGGAGAAGTGGTCGGAATGACCCGTGTCCCCCACGTGTGTAGGGTGGGGACCTCTTCACGATAGCTAAACATGTCGCTCACGCATCGTGAAGGGGTAAAAGGCATCGTAAGTGTCGCGTGGGGAGATCGTCGACTACCCTGACGTGACGGTGTCATTAAATCAAATAAAGTGGACTCATGACGAGGGATAGCAAAAGGTTCCGGTGCAGAGTATTTAATTTAAAATTACTATTCGTTATTGTTGAAACATCTACTTTATTTGTCACTGACTTTACCCACTCCGTGACAGGTTCAAATAGGTATGGTCAGCGGGACGGTGGTGAGGCAACGCAGTCATAACTGTGGCCGTATGAGGCCTTATGTCAGAACTTTTATTTTGGTTATCTCTATTCTCTCTCTTTAGATTAATTGTAGTTTAATTTGTGTGGATGTGAATCATGCTGGATGGTTGGTTAGTTGTTTGATTTCACCGTAGATTTAAATTATTGTTCTCAATCATTGCAGCCGTTTTACGATATAAAAAGGGGTTTCGAAAATGCCTTTCAAAAATGAAGTGTCGTGTGGGCACTACTTTGAAAACCTGTGGATTTATCCTTTCCAAACGATGTAGCCACCTTACTGCGAATGTGTAGACGTTTTTAAAGGATTGGTTGTCGAGTGGACACCGTTTGCAAACTTGTAGGTTCCTCTTAATGTGATTGAATGTTTTACACTCTTGTACTGGTTGACAGTGACTGTGTGGTTAAAGTTTGTGCGATGAATGATGTTGATGTCGTTGTTGTAATCGTGACGCCGTGCATATACAAAGGAGACTTTGACCGTTTGAAGGGTGAATTTGTATATGTGGCGGGTCTAACACGCACCGATGGGCGAGGTCGATATATTACTCGTTTTCTTCCCGGTATTTCAAAAAAAAAATGAACACGTTTTTCGCTTATCTTGAGACCTCCGGGGCGTGACAGGTCCAGTCAAGCCTGCGCCTCCCTAGTGCATCAACATAGGGTGTCCAATCGGACTAACTCGCTATCGAATAGTGGCATCTACAGGCTATAGTCGAAAATCTATGCTCTCTCTCAGAACGGACAGACTCAAGAACCTCAACATCTCGCACAACGGTCGAAATACTCACAACGACCCCGGGACCACCGTCAACCCCAAACGGTTCCCAACAACACTAGCACTGGTCTAAACACAGCTACTAGACTCCACTCGCCCCCCAGGCACGAGTGCAACAAAGAAGGTACCTGCCTGAATAAACCCAATCTAACCACCAGTAAACACCGGTACTACCTGCTGTGCCTGCCATATCGGGTATGCTGGCCAACGCATAGCACCGATGGCAAGAAGGAGTCTCAAGAACTCAAAGCCTGCCTGTCGCACACTCCGGAGTGGCACTCATGGGGAGCGACCCACACGAGTAAAGTATCCCTGTAAAAAAGTATCATAACTATCATAATATAGCAGGACTGGATCACGACTCTGATCGAAGTGGGAAAACCCATTCTGTAAGGACCCGAATCCCCACTTAAGGGTTTATTGATGGTTAGTGGTTTCTGGGTGTATTTGTGCGTGTGTCGGGGCCCGAAAATGGATTCCTGGTGAAAATGGGAGCAAGATTGCTTAACAGGAGGCCATTTTGGGTGATTGAGGTTTTTGCGCGCTTATTGGAACCAAGGAATTGACCCGGTAAGAAAAATAGATCAAGTTTACTTTTTCGGGAATTTTTGAAAAATTTTAGAAGTGGAAATTGGCCAAACGGACTTCGGATTTGGATTCAGCGCACGAAAACGGTCAAGATGGATTATTTACTTGTATTTTTCGGAGCCCGGACGCGAAAACACGATTTTCGAGGTGTGGGTTTACTGTTCCGGCGGCCGGAGAGGCGCCGGCGGTGGTGGGTGGCGGCGGAGCGCGGCGGCGGGTGGAGGCGCAGCCGCGCGGTCCACCGCGGAAGGCGTGCACCGGGCGCTGGCCACGTGGCGCCTCCCTATTGGCCGGCGCGGCAGGCGCGGTCCATGGAATTGGCGCGGGTGCACGGTGGACCGGGGGCGGACACGTGGCAGCATGTGGTTGGTGAGGTGTTGTGCACGCGGTCCACGGGGCGGGGAGTGGTTGCCTCGGGCTGCGTGCCCGACAGGCGTGCGTGGGCGCGCATGGGCGCGGCGTGGGCGCGACGTGGGCGCGCTGACCCGCGGCTCCCGGCGTTGGCGCCACGTGTCGGCACCCGCTTTGGCCACGCGGCGCAGCGCCGTTGGCCTAAACAGCTGTTTGCTGTTTGGGTGGACGCATGGCGGGCTGGGAAATTTCCGGGCGTGAACAGTAACGGGCCGGGCCCGTTACTGTAGCAGCCCGGAATGCCCGGGCGCCCGAATTTGGGCCAAAAGTCCAAAGTGTTAGATTTTCGGGCTGGGCCTATAAGTAGGCTGTTTGCTGGGGCTTTTTGCCCCTTTTCCAGAGCTCCCCTACCCTTGGACCCTTTAGCAAAGTTGGAGATCTTCGTGTTGCGCATCTTCTGCCAGACACCCGAATTTTTTAGAAGCCACGGCGTTGACGATTTCGGCATCGTAGCGCGGAGCGACGATCTTTCATCGAAGGCCCGTTATCGCCGCATTTCGGTCTGAGAGGTCCACAGAGCTACTCCGATAGTATTTTTGGACGATTTCTACAGCGTTAGATTCATGAGAGGTACGTCTTTGACTTTTGTGTTGATCATCTTGCTGGATTCAGAGTCTATAGCACGGTTTTCAAGACATTTCTAAGCCGCTGTTTGCTGGTGGAGTTTTTGGACAGCAGCCCCTTGCCGGAATTTTTTCTCCGCACTCGAGCATCGGATCGAGACGAGCCTGTACACTTTTTGCATCTACTCGTCGCGAGGATTATTGTAGTATTTTTCTGGGATTTTTCTGAGGCTTGCCCGAGGGTACACTGTTTCCCCTTTTACTGTGCTGATTATTACAGTTGTGTGGTTGTGAGTTTTTGCGCGCCTGTACTGTAGAATTTGTAACTTCGCCTACGGGGCTCGGAATTGGACGTGCAGGTACCCGTTTCGAAGGTCTCGACACGAGAATTGGCGTAGTATTTTTATTGGAATTTTTGGAGCATTGTTTGCCGGTGAAAAAGTGACATCTTTGGGACTGATTTTCAAATTGTAACTTGTTTGGGTAATTGTGGATTAAAGTGTAATCTTGGACTTGTTGTTGTACCCAGGGGTATTTGCGGGTGTTTGTGAACCCGTGGGTGTTGAGGATTAGTGAAGGTTGTTGCTCCTGGTGTTTTTCAGCTGTGGAACCTTGGACAGTTGTGCACTTTCAGGTGGGTGGCCCTGTCTCCAAAATTTATGGAATGTTCATTAAATCTGCTATAGTAGGACCATGCATGATAGAGATATTCTTGTGTAGCATGCTAGGATGTGATAGCTGATAATTCTAGGGTTATTTGATGATCATGCGAGCTCTTGTTTCCTACTATCTGTAAAATTATTGTTATCTTGGAACTTGACCTAGCACCCCCGTCATATGCAGCATGTTCAGCCAGACTGTAGAAAACTCCAACTTGGGCTAGATTTATTCTGCTTTAGACATCTACACTTCTTTTCATCATGGACTTAGTGTTTTACTCGCCCGGTTAGTGGGCCGAGTGGTCGGGTTTCTTTTTAGTGTGGGATGCATTTTACACTCGTGCTTGGGAGCAGAGTGGAGTCTGGTAGATGTAGTTGGTTATTCCTCTGTGGCGGGAGCCGTTTGGGTAGACGGCGGTCCCGAGATGTTTTGGTTTCTTGTTCTATTGTCGCCACTGTGTCAGTGGCAGCTGTATACTAGTGATAGCAGGACCTTGAATCCAGAACTTTTTGGGACACACATATGATTTTAGTCAACCAAATATTTTCTTCCAAGCGTCGTAGGGTCGCCTGAGTCTGTTCTTGTTTGATTGGACGAAGGCATTAGCTCTTCGAGATTTGGATATAAAACTTGTTTTCAACTGTTTTTCTAAAAAGAACTAAAAATTATTAAAAATGGATTTCTTCCAAATCAAGTGGCTTTCAATAAGAAATATCACCTTTTTCCAATAAATTTAACCATCCGAGATGATTCGAGTGGTCTGGGTTCCAATGGCTGCTTTTTCTTTGGGACGAGAACAACGAGAGGCTATGCCTAGAGCCTGTTCTTATTTGATAGGGTTGTAGATTCTAGTCTTTTGGGGTTCCCGGATCCTTTATTGTTGTCTATTGTGGGGTTTATCCTATCAGTGAGTCTGCAGGTTGGGTAGATGTTCTGTTGTTGGGAACCGTCGGGGTTGACGGTGGTCATGGGTCGTTGAGTGTTAGCCGACCAGTTTAGTTAGCCCTGAGTGGTGGGTTGATCCTGGCGGTGGAGTATCTCCAACCAGTGTGTTTTCTGCTATGAGTTGTTGGAGAGGCTAGTGTCTCATGTTTCGTGAGAGCTGATCAGCTGAGTCGTCGAGAGTGCTCCGACTATTGCGCAAGATGTTTGAGGGTTGAGTCCTTCCGTTCAGAGCGTGAGCGTGGATTTTGACTATAGCCTGCAGTGCCACCTGAGCGACAGTGTGCGCGTATACCTTTTCCTCGGTGGGGTCGCGCCCCTCGAGAGCCACGCCCGGGGTGGATATGTTACTTTTGTATCGCGACTTGTCGACGCCGTCCCTCTGACTGAGCCAGTTTTGGCAGTTACGGACGCAGTCCCTCTAGCTGAGCCAGTTTTGGCAGCTACAGACGCCCTACGTAAGTCCGGTCCTCCGGGATGTAACGGCAGTAGGTAGGCGCAGGCTTGACTGGACCCGAGGAGGCAGTCAGTTCAGATTGGGTGACTATACTGATATGTTAGCCGATGCATCATATTTTTATCTGTTCCACTTTTTGAGCATCTAGATAGGGGCATAGTAGTTTTAGAGTTTATTTTTCAGCTTTTTCCCTTCAGCACTGTATTTGTTTCTTCATGCCTCTAGTAGACTTAGTGGGCAGACCGTTGGGCTTGTTGACGGCACCCACTGAGAACTACTGTGGGATGTAGTTCTCACACCCGTCGTGGTGTCTTTTTTCCCAGGGACTTCTATTCCTGTTCCTGATGTTCCAGCTGCTGCTTCTTCAGATCGAGGTAAGGGAGTCGCAAGCTAGATCCCTACCAGTCGTCATCCAGAGAGTAGATGTACCCCTTTTATATTTTGAGAGTTTCTTGTTGAGAGACCTTGTAGTAAGGCATAGAATTGTACTTTTCTTTCTACTGAGAGAGACTTATGTACTTTTGGTGAGGACTTTGTGTTGTATATATTTTATTTCTAGCAGGTTACTTTCAGCTCTGATATCTGTTTAGTATAGTATCTTTCTTTTGCAGGTTAGACGCTTCGTCTATACGGGGTTCACCGTATGGGCGGCGGATCTGTTAGCGAGCCCGAATCACAGTTTCGATCCCGGGGCGTGATAGATTAGAGTGGTATCAGAGCCTAGGTTTTAGGTCATTGAGGACTTAGAAACCCTAGGCTTGTGGTTGGACATTAGGATGACTACGTGAGAGTCGTGACTGTTAGCGAGAGTCCTGATTGAGTTTTATACCTCTCCCAAGGGATGGGATGAGTGATTGGCATGTTTATTCTCCTAAGCGATTATGTTGGCTGCAGACAACATAATGCTATGGAATGGATGACATGTCTTAGACTTTCGCTGGATTGGGTCGAGTGTTGTTTGGTGCTGTCCTGATGTTTGCATGTGGATTGCAGGTGGGCACGATGCCTCCCCGACGCAGGATGCGGACGCGTTCTCAGCCTTCCTCCTCCCACGAGCCTGAGCAGGAGGAGTCAGCACAGGGTCAGCAGAGTGAGGTGCAGGAGCTTCGGGCTCATATGGCTCAGTTGTCAGAGACTTTCCGGCGTCAGGAGGAGACCATGGATCGGATGATGCGCATGATGGAGCAGAGAGCACAGTCAGCTGTGACGCCCCCAGTTGTACCAGCAGCACAGGCAGCCCCTACTGTGCCGGTTACCAGTGGTCAGCCTTCCGGGACGGCGGGACAGTTAACCCCTGCAGAGCAGCGTGAGGTGGTGGATCTATTGATGAGGTTCCGCCAGTTCGATCCACCCCGTTTTTCTGGATTAAGTGCAGAGCCGTGGGAGGCTGAGACTTGGATCACGGCCATGGAGCGTCATTTTGAGAGCCTGCTTATTCAGGAGCGGTTTCAGGTACTCTTGGCTACACACTTCTTGGAGCGCAACGCCGAGGCTTGGTGGTGGCATGTGCGACCTGCTGGTTCGCCTGGGACGCAGCCTCTCTCTTGGGCGGAGTTCCGCAGTCTATTTCTTAGAACCTTTTTCCTGGAGAGTGTCAGGCCGAGATTAGAGGAGCAGCTGAAAAATCTCCGTCAGGGAGATCGTCCCGTGCATGAGTACATCGCAGACTTCAACCAGTTGTTGGCCTGTGTACCGCATGCTGCGAGGGACGTGGCACATCGGATTTATATGTTTGAGCGGGGTTTACGCCGGGAGATTTATCAGTTCGTCCGTTCGCACAGATTGCAGACGTTGGATGCATCTATGGAGCAGGCACTTTACATTGAGTGCGGAGAGGCGGTGATGGATGAGGTGGCTCTAGCTCCCGCAGTGATTCCAGGGGCGAAGCGCCCAGCACCGGTTGATGAGGGACAGACGAGTCGGCAGGCACCTCCGAGACCTCCACGATCTCACGCTGAGGGTCGTGAGTTTCAGAGGCGCCAGAGTTTAGGTGGACACCCGCAGCAGCCGCAGTATCAGCAGCGACAGCAGTTTCAGCAGCAGTATCGGCAGCAGCGACATGAGCGGTGTGTCATCTGTGGCGGCCCTCATCCACCATCGCAGTGTGACCAGAGACAGGGACGGTGTTTCCTATGTGGAGAGTTTGGATATTTTCGGCAGCTTGTCCTCGAGCCATTCTGTCAGTGCGACCCCTTGCTATAGCACCCCCCTTGCCTGTTCAGGAAGCGGAAGCCCCTCCGATACACAGTCAGACAGAGTGGGGTACGACATCGGGACAGACGGGACGACGGTCTTCAGCACCCAGTGGACGGGTTTACACGGCCCTGGTGGAGGGCACCCCAGCAGCAAATCCTATCGCCGCAGGTATGGCTTTATTTTCAGTCAGTGGTGTGAGCTTGTTGGTACCACGGCATCCTTTTGTATGATATTAGGGCATTTGCATCTCTGCATGAATAAGGGATAGGAATTTTGTTACATGCTTGAGCGATTGGGTTTTTCCTAGTATCCTACGAGCAGATGTGAATTTTGGGGCATGATCAGGACAGCTGAGACTTTGGGAAGTGCACCGGCAGGTGTGAAGGTTCAGTTACAGCTCCACGACTCAGATTGAGCACACGGGATGGACCAGCTAGTGCGGTATCGTGCAACGATTGATTATGGGTTGAGAACTTGACCTTTCCGCGAGTTGGACAACAGGAGATCATTTCCACAGGTCACCGAGGCATCCTTCCCGCAGCAGTGGCTTCAGCGATTTTGGGATAGGTGCTACCCGTTGAGCATAGGCGACGCCTAGGACTAGAGGTTGTGTCTCTAGGGGTCACGGTTAGGGTTGGGTTTTTAGGGGCACGGATAGATCGTAGTTTTTATTTTTGTGGCCACAGCAGGAACGACATCAACACTTCTCTCCCTTTTTCTCGCCCTTGTGCTGAAATTTGCGAACAGGACGAAAGCTTCGAAAGGCTACTTCAGAAATGGAGACGGTGCCCGAACCTGTTCTTATTTGATTGGGGTGAGGGCACTGGTCTTTCAGAATTTTTGAACTTTTCATTGATTTCAGCTATTTTCTAAAATGAGAGTTGGGGTTGATGACTTTCCTTCTGGTGGAGCCCTTACCCTTTTTTGTTGGTTGTGTTGGCGTAATTCGTGTAGTTTTGGACGAGTAGAGTTGGCGGTTCTTCCTTGTCCCCCTGTTTTCTTGGAGTTCCCGAGGATTTTCCAGCTTTGGATTCGCCTTGTGGGGAGTGAGTGGCGACTAGGGAGTTGGAGACTGTGTTGATGGATGCTTACCTTCGGGCTTGGAGACTCCCTTTTGAGCCGTGTTAGTTTCGAGGACGAAACTTTCTTTTAGTGGGGGAGGATGTGAGGACCCGAATCCCCACTTAAGGGTTTATTGATGGTTAGTGGTTTCTGGGTGTATTTGTGCGCGTGTCGGGGCCCGAAAATGGATTCCTGGTGAAAATGGGAGCAAGATTGCTTAACAGGAGGCCATTTTGGGTGATTGAGGTTTCTGCGCGCTTATTAGAACCAAGGAATTGACCCGGTAAGAAAAATGGATCAAGTTTACTTTTTCAGAAATTTTTGGGAAATTTTAGAAGTGGAATTTGGCCAAACGAACTTCGGATATGGATTCAGCGCGCGAAAACGGTCAAGATGGACTATTTACTTGTATTTTTCAGAGCCCGAACGCGAAAACACGGTTTTCGAGGTGTGGGTTTACTGTTCCGGCGGCCGGAGAGGCGTCGGCGGCTGGCGGCGGAGCGCGGCGGCGGGTGGAGCCGCAGCCGCACGGTCCACCGCGGAAGGCGTGCACCGGGTGCTGGCCACGTGGCGCCTCCCTATTGGCCGGCGCGACAGGCGCGGTCCATGGAATTGGCCCGGGTGCACGGTGGACCGGGGGCGGACACATGGCAGCACGTGGTTGGTGAGGTGTTGTGCGCGCGGTCCACGGGGCGGGGAGTGGTTGCCTCGGGCTGCGTGCCCGACAGGCGCGCGTGGGCGCGCGTGGGCGCGGCGTGGGCGCGACGTGGGCGCGCTGACCCGCGGCTCCCGGCGTTGGCGCCATGTGTCGGCACCCGCTTTGGCCACGCGGCGCAGCACCGTTGGCCCAAACAGCTGTTTGCTGTTTGGGTGGACGCGTGGCAGGCTGGGAAATTTCCGAGCGTGAACAGTAACAGGCCGGGCCCATTACTGTAGCAGCCCGGAATGCCCGGGCGCCCGAATTTGGGCCAAAAGTCCAAAGTGTTGGATTTTCGGGCTGGGCCTATAAGAAGGCTGTTTGCTGGGGCTTTTTGCCCCTTTTCCCGAGCTCCCCTGCCCTTCAACCCTTTAGGAAAGTTGGAGATCTTCGTGTTGCGCATCTTCTGGCAGAGGCCCAGATTTTTTGGAAGCCGTGGCGTCGACGATTTCGGCATCGTAGCGTGGTGCGACGATCTTTCATCGAAGGCCAATTATAGCCTCATTTCGGTCTGAGAGGTCCACAGAGCTACTCCGATGGTATTTTTGGACGATTTTTGCAGCGTTGGATTCACGAGAGGTACGGCTTCGACTTTCGTGTTGATCATCTTGCTGGATTCAGAGTTTATGTCATGGTTTTTGAGACATTTCTAAGCCGCTGTTTGCTGGTGGAGTTTTTGGACAGCAGCCCCTTGCCGGAATTTTATCTCCGCACTCGAGCGTCAGATCGAGACGAGCCTTTACACTTTCTGGATCTACTCGTCGCGAGGATTATCATCGTATTTTTCCAGGATTTTTCTGAGGCTTGCCCGAGGGTACACTGTTTCCCCTTTTACTGTGCTGATTATTACAGTTGTGTGGTTGTGAGTTTTTGCGCGCCTGTACTATGGAATTTGTAACTTGGCCTACGGGGCTCGGAATTGGACGTGCAGGTACCCGTTTCAAAGGTCTCGACGCGAGGATCGCCGTAGTATTTTTATTGGAATTTTTGGAGCATTGTTTGCATGTGAAAAAGTGACATCTTTGGGACTGATTTTCAGATTGTAACTTGTTTGGGTAATTGTGGATTAAAGTGTAATCTTGGACTTGTTGTTGTACCCAGGGGTATTTGCGGGTGTTTGTGAACCCGTGGGTGTTGAGGATTAGTGAAGGTTGTTTCTCCTGGTGTTTTCTAGCTGTGGAACCTTGGACAGTTGTGCACTTTCAGGTGGGTGGCCCTGTCTCCAAGATTGATGGAATGTTCATTAAATCTGCTATAGTAGGACCATGCATGATAGAGATATTCTTGTGTAGCATGCGAGAATGTGATAGCTGATAATTCTAGGGTTATTTGATGATCATGCGAGCTCTTGTTTCTTACTATCTGTAAAATTATTGTTATCTTGGAACTTGACCTAGCACCCCCGTCATATGCAGCATGTTCAGCCAGACTGTAGAAAACTCCAACTTGGGCTAGGTTTATTCTGCTTTAGACATCCACACTTCTTTTCATCCTGGACTTAGTGTTTTACTCGCCCGGTTAGTGGGCCGAGTGGTCGGGTTTCTTTTTAGTGTGGGATGCATTTTACACTCGTGCTTGGGAGCAGAGTGGAGTCTGGTAGATGTAGTTGGTTATTCCTTTGTGGCGGGAGCCGTTTGGGTAGACGGCGGTCCCGAGATGTTTTGGTTTCTTGTTCTATTATCGCCACTGTGTCAGTGACAGCTGTATACCAGTGATAGCAGGACCTTGAATCCAGAACTTTTTTGGTCACACATATGATTTTAGTCAACCAAATGTTTTCTTCCAAGCGTCGTAGGGTCGCCTGAGTCTGTTCTTGTTTGATTGGACGAAGGCATTAGCTCTTCGAGGTTTGGATATAAAACTTGTTTTCAACTGTTTTCCTAAAAAGAACTAAAAATTATTAAAAATGGATTTCTTCCCGATCAAGTGTCTTTCAGTAAGAAATATCACCTTTTTTCAATAAATTTAACCACCCGAGATGATTTGAGTGGTTTGGGTTCCAAGGGCTGCTTTTTCTTTGGGACGAGAACAACAAGAGGCTATGCCTAGAGCCTGTTCTTGTTTGATAGGGTTGTAGGTTCTAGTCTTTCGGGGTTCCCGGATCCTTTATTGTTGTCTGTTATGGGGTTTATCCTGTCAGTGAGTCTGCAGGTTGGGTAGATGTTCTGTTGTTGGGAACCGTCGGGGTTGACGGTGGTCACGGGTCGTTGAGTGTTAGCCGACCAGTTTAGTTAGCCCTGAGTGGTGGGTTGATCCTGGCGGTGGAGTATCTCCAGCCAGTGTGTTTTGTGCTATGAGTTGTTGGAGAGGCTAGTGTCTCGTGTTTCGTGAGAGCTCATCAGCTGAGTCGTCGAGAGTGCTCCGACTATTGTGCGAGATGTTTGAGGATTAAGTCCTTCCGTTCAGAGCGTGAGTGTGGATTTTGACTATAGCCTGTAGTGCCACCTGTGCGATAGAGTGCGCAGATACCTTTTCCTCGGTGGGGTCGCTCCCCTCGAGAGCCACGCCCGGGGTGGATATGTTACTTTTGTATCGCGACTTGTCGACGCCGTCCCTCTGACTGAGCCAGTTTTGGCAGTTACGGACGCAGTCCCTCTGGCTGAGCCAGTTTTGGCAGCTACAGATGCCCTACGTAAGTCCGGTCCTCCGGGATGTAACGGCAGTAGGTAAGCGCAGGCTTGACTGGACTCGAGGAGGCAGTCAGTTCAGATTGGGTGACTATACTGATATGTTAGCCGATGCATCATATTTTCATCTGTTCCACTTTTTGAGCATCTAGATAGGGGCATAGTAGCTTTAGAGTTTATTATCTAGCTTTTTTCCTTCAGCACTGCATTTGTTTCTTCATACCTCTAGTAGACTTAGTGGGCAGACCGTTGAGCTTGTTGACGGCACCCACTGAGAACTATTGTGGGATGTAGTTCTCACACCCGTCGTGGTATCTTTTTCCCCAAGGACTTCTACTCCTGTTCCTGCTGTTCCAGCTGCTGCTTCTTCAGATCGAGGTAAGGGAGTCGCAAGCTAGATCCCTACCAGTCGTCATCCAGAGAGTAGATGTACCCCTTTTATATTTTGAGAGTTTCTTGTTGAGAGACCTTGTAGTGAGGCATAGAGTTGTACTTTTCTTTCTGCTGAGAGAGACTTATGTACTTTTGGTGAGAACTTTGTGTTGTATATATTTTATTTCTAGCAGTTTACTTTCAGCTCTGATATCTATTTAGTATAGTATCTTTCTTTTGCAGGTTATACGTTTCGTCTATACGGGGTTCACCGTATGGGCGGCGGATCTGTTAGCGAGCCCGGGTCGCAGTTTCGACCCCGGGGCGTGACACATTCACTAAAGAAAACCCGATCCCCTATTTGATGCAATAGTACACAATAAGTGGGAAACTCCATCCACTAGTGAAATCTGATCCCCAATCTGATGCACAAGTAAACATCGGGTCAACCGCCCAATGTCCGCGGTCGCCGCAAAACCCCACAAAACCACAAACAAGTCCAACCTGCCCCAGACACCAAGTCTTGACTACACTATCCCAGACCCCTGCTTGAACCCGAGCAACATGAACCTCATAACTGACTAAAAAGGAGAAAAGAAGTAAATATGGTTTCTCCTAAGTCAAGTCCCAATATGATAGTGTAGGAGTAAAAGATGGCCTATCTAGATGTCCATACAAGCATGCAAGTGTCCTCAAGGAAGATAAAAGAGAGTATAACAAATAGTAGCTCTACAAGGTATAACCACATGCCAAAATCACTAATCAAATACACCTGTCCATAGTCCATGGTCCATCATAAATCACCAGAGTGATACCCGCACATAGATAAACCATCCTGTCCTCTCGAATAATCAATCCTCATGAAAGGCTATGTGCTAACATGGCATGCTAATACATCACTACTATAGTATAACAATCTCACATGCATAGGCCAATGATTAATCAAGATAATAAATCAAGCAGGCTTTCTATCTCAACTAGTATAAAAAGAACATAACCATTTACAATATGCTAGCTTTCAAATCCACCAAAACATGTACTATAACAAGTAGCATCAATCCACATGATCTAGGTCATTCTCATGCTTACATCTCAATCCTATAAGTTGTACATTTAATCATGCATGCTATCAATCATAGAGGGTAACATTCCATTGGGTAAGCTTTCACTAATCATCAACATGGATATCTAAATCTTGCAAGTTCTCATACAATCATAACATGAATATTTATCTTGCAATTCCTTGTACATTTATCATTCCTAAGCTTACCCCTCAATCACATACATTGTGCCCTAAACATGCATGCATTCTAATAGATAGAATTAGAGAACCGTCCACCGGTTCTGGAGACGAAGCAACCCACCTGAAACACTTTTCGCAGGCAAAGCCGAAGTCGGTGAAGTGCGTAGTCACACGCTATCCAAATCCGCCGAAACCTCACCCCTAGTACACGGTCGCGCAGCCTCTGCTCCAACCAACAACACAACCAACAATCAATCACACCACAACACACCCCAAAAACAGCACATGCTTTTTTTACAGTCTAGCACAAAGAGGGGGATTTTTCACCTGCATGCAGTCCTCCGAAAAATCCAGAAAAATCACGGTTGCGATCCTTGCAACGAATAGATGCAATTCGAATATTTATACTCCTCATTCCGACACCTGTAGGCCAAGATACAAATAGAACATCATGGTAAGCCAAACTATCCACAATCGCAAATCTGCGAAAAATCAGTCCAAAAGAAGCTTAAATATCACCTTTGAGGAGTCCTCCAAAAATTCCAATAAAAATACGGGTGCGTTCCTCTCGAAGTGTAGATGTTGATCGAGTCCTCACACGTCCAGATCCGATGCCCGTAGGTCGAGAAATTCCAACAATACTCCACCGCCGTCCCAAACATCGCAGCAGCACAAGGGGTCAAAAGGTACCTCAGGAAAACCACCAAAAACTCAAAACGGAGTGAAGTGATCAACACAGAAATCGAAGGCGTACCTCTCGTGAACGCGCTGCCGGAAAAAATCGGCTCAAAATTCCATCGGGGTGATCCAGGGGGCCTCGCGGACTGAAGTGCGCCGTTTTGCAGAAAACGCCGATGCCGCGGCCTCCAAAAAATCTGGAAATCCATCAAAGAATGGAGGAGAGGGAGAGGAAGAACTTCTCTTAAGGGTGCCACAGCAGGGGAGCTCGGGAAAAGGGTCAAACGAGCTGCAAAGGGGGCTATTTATAGCCAAAACCTAACAATTCAAAGAATTCCAGCTGGGTCCCTACTTTTGGGCGCCCCGAAAGTTTTCGGGCGCCAACAGTGCCCCGACAGAGCGCCCATTTCGCATGCGCCCAAAACCGCCTGGTTGCGCCACATCACCCGAACAGCGAACAGCGAGACCCGGCGAACCGGGCCCGCACAGTGCGCGCGGGTGGTTGGCGCCAGCCAACCACGCGCCGACACGTGGCACGCCCACGAGCGCCCGCCTACCTGCGCGGTACGGCTACCTGCCCTGCGCGGTACGGCCACCTACCCGTCTGCCCCGCTCCGTGCGTGGACCGAGCGCACGTGGACCGGCCAACCCGGGGCCGCCACGTGGCCCTGCCCAGGTCCACGGCTCCCCGCGCGCTCCCGGGAACAGCGCCTCGCGAGCCGGCCAACCGGGAGCTGCCACGCGTCCGTCCCCCGGTGCACGCCAGCCCCGTGGATCGGCCGGCCCGCCAGCTGCCCGCGCCGCCGTGCTCCGCCGCCGCCGGTGCTACCCCGGCCGCCTGAACAGTACCCCTTGCCTCGAAATCCGTACTTGGGCATCCGGGCTCCGAAAAATACAATTAAATAGTCTATTTCTATCGTTTTCGCACGCTGAATCCAAATCCGATGTCCGATTTGCCCAATTCCACTTCCAAAATTTGCCGAAGGCATCCAGAAAAGTATTCTTAATCTAAATTTCGTGCTGAGTCCAATCCTGAGGTCCAATTTGCGCACAAGCACCTCCGTCACACCGAATAAGCCTCCAGAAGTTGCTGATCACACTGCAAAAGCTCTTTGGAGATCCGGATCATCACACAATCGGCCTCCGAATTGATCCTCTGGGTGTGATGCGCAACGTGCCAAACGATTGGAACGAGGAGGAATCTACTCGGCCAAATTCTTCTTAATCAAACTCTCGTAGAGTTCGGCCTAGAGTAGTCGAACCGAAATTTGGAGACAAGAATTAATACAGCCGAAGGCCGATTAAAAGTTGTATTGCTTGAGGAAGGGATTGCAAGGAACGGTTACAAGTACGACTACTCTTAGGAAAGCTGTAAGGAAAGTTGTAAAGAAAGCGATAAATGCTGGTATGAAGGTCTATTTAGAAAAGCATTAAGGAAAACTGTAAACTTAGTCTAGAAAAGCTGTAAATGTAAGAATTGAAGGTATGGAAAAGTAGGGGTGGTCACTGGCTTACGAGGTTGCAGGACTCCTTTTCCTTCAATGGTTCGATTATTTATACTCGTTCGAACCAGATGTGTGATCGCCGTTTTGGGTAATCGGCGTAACTTAAGGGGAATCATCGCGTATTTCTCAACTTCCTTTTGAGTTGATCCTAAATGGGAGCCATTTTCCGTCCATGTTCATCCCCGAACATCGACGCGCCGAGGCGCGATCTTCGGTGCTTTCTAATGCTGGGCGCCGCCTTCCTTTTCTGTGTTAGTTGCGTGATTCGTGCCCTAACTCTCGCGCCCTCTATTTCCAGGATCTTTCCTTCTACAGCCCGAGCAGTCGGCCGTCGATCCCGTTTTCGCCTCAGGTTATCAGTCAGTCGAGGCAGCCTGATGATTCGTGTTCGGCCGGGCTCAGTCTTGGCCGAGACATGGTTGGCTTTTCATCGACTGTTTCCTTTATTGGATAATGCTTCTTAGCCGACAGCTTATGCCACGTGTCGTCCGCTAGCGCATTTTCACATGGCAATAATTTTGACCTCAACACATATACACTGATTTGACTGTGAACATGAGCATGGCATTCCAGCACCAGCCAATGTTGTCCGATCTATTCTCTACTTGTTCAGATAGGTCATCTTTATGGCACATCGATCAGGTCTTGCAAAATGTGATAGGCTTTGCCGGAGGTCGACAGCCGATGGCGGTGGTGGTTTATCCAAAGGCACAGATTTGGATTTGACATTGGCATGACATATAGTGGACAAGTGGTATCATAACACTACAATAGTGGCATATCTCTTATCTTGACTATTGTTAGTTTATTTATCGCTTCGTACATTACTTTATATCTTTACTACATCTCTCTTTACCTTTGCGCTATATTTCTTTTTTTCGGTGAGCATGGCTTATCCTCATGGCGAGTTGTACCCACTGAAAAATCTTTGATTGATTTCTCATATTTCTTGCTTCACAAGTGATGCGGTTGACAAGGCAGGCATGGGTACGACATGAAGTTTACGACGGTTTAGAGATATCGACTTCCCTAGTTCAATTATTCTATGTCTTATTTAGTAAAGTGGTTCAGTTAGATGTGATTTTGAGTTAGACATGGTTTTCTTATATTTTTACTTGATCGAATTTTATATATTATGGTTAGATTGATTGGAAATTTTGAGTTGGTTTCTTATTAGTTTTCTACCCCTCGTGGTAGTCGTTTTCAAAAGAAGGTGTTTTCATATGGAAAACGATTTTCAAACAGTTCTTATTAAAATAATTGTGAGCTGTGAATGATTATTGTGATTGTTATCTTGGCCAGTATGCCGTGCAGATATTAGAAAAACTTTATATTTGTGGCAGGTTTGTACTTTCTCTAGTGAAGTTAAACAAAAAAAATTGGCTTTCCGCAAAAGTCTCATTTTAAAACAAGATTCCAGCAAGGGCCTCGGGGCGTGACAACCCAAGTCTAGTGTACTACATTCTTCCATCTTAAAAGGAGTCTCGTCCTGTTGAGACCAGAATTTTTGCCTTTTAAGAGAGCGACACATGGCGGATACCGTCGGCCGACAGACATCAGCCGACAGGAGAACGAGCCAGAGAAAGAAGATCCGCGTCTCGATCGAAACCAGTCACAGTCATGTAAGAATACGGCACGCGACGTATGCTATCGACTGAGAGCATCAGTCGATAGAAGAAGCAGCCGACAAGTGGAGTAACGTCTCATCCAAGGTCGACTTCGGCCGTTACCAGACAGCTCCAGTCAAACAACGAGGAAGGCGAGAGTCCAAGATGGCTTTCTCGGCTGCTAGAGTCGAGAGCGGAAAGACATTGGAAGAAGGAGTGCGAGATTCGGACGTGAATCTCGCAATTAACCCGAAACGGCAAGCCGCGCCCAGCACTAGAAAGCGCCGAGGATCATGCTCTAGCGCGATGATAAAGGGACGAACCTGGACGGAGAAGCAACCACTATCCTAATTTAGGGCATTCGACTCAAAAGGAAATGGTTGCTGAATTTCTGATAACTTCCCCCAATTCACACCGATAATTCAAATCGGTGCCTAATAACTTGGTTCGGGATGTGTATAAATATCCGAACCATCGAAGGAAAAGGGGTCCGGCAACCTCGTAAGCCCCCGGTACCACCCCAGTTTCTTCATTTATCTAGGAGTAGATTAACTTAACTTTTCATACCTGCATTTACCGTTTTCCTTTACTGCTTTCTTAGGAGTAGACTTAATTGTAATCCTTCTATCCCTACCTTCTTCCTTGTATCCCCTTCCCAATCAATATAAAGTGTAAACCGGCTCATCAGCCGTTTCTTTATTTGTGTTTCTTGTGCTTTAACATTGCAATCGTCTCCTTAGCCATATTACCTCTTTACCCGGTTCGACTACTCTAAGTCGAAACCGACGATCCCTCTCTACATCCGTAAACCCGATTCGGCTGTTGTGATGACCCGGATCTCCGCAGAGCTGCTGCAGTGCGTTGTGGTGGCCATTGGAGGCCTACATGGTGTGTTGGAGGTGTTTGGGGCATAATTGGGCACAAGTGTTGGACTTCGAGCTTAAATGGATCATGTGAGTGATCGGAGGACCCCGTGGAGAGTTTAGAAGTGGTTTCGCGCGAAACGGATATTAAAATTGGGCTCCGCGCGAAATTCGGGCTAAGAACACATTTCCGGGTGCCTTCGGCAATTTTTAGAGTTGGAATTTGGCAAAACGGACGTCAAATTCGGATTCAGCGCGCGAAAACGGTCAAAATGGACTGCCCACTTGTCATTTTTGAGCTTCGGTTACTGTTCACCGCCGGAACAGTGATTTCGGTGATCGCCGGCGGCAGCGGCGGAGAGCGGCGGCAGCGGCGGAGAGCGGCGGCGCGGCCTCGGGCAGGCGGAGAGCGGCGGCGGGCAGGGCGCTGGGCGCGCGGGCAGGGCGCGCGGTCCACGCGGCCGGCGTGCACCAGAGCGGGGTGCCACGTGGCGGCTTCCCATTGGATGGTTCACAGGTCGCGGTCTACGGAAATCCTCGGGGTGCACGGTGGACCGGTGGAAGACATGTGGCATGCTATCATTGGTCCGGTGTTTGGGGGTGTCGTGCACCGGGTGCAGCGAGTATGTGGCTTGGACACGTGGCGTGCGAGGATTGGGCGAGCTACTGTGCGCGTACGGGCGGCAGGCGGCGGGGCAGGCGTGCAGGTGGCAGGCGGCAGGCGGCGGAGCCGGCGGGCGTGGCGGCCACGGCGCCGACGTGGCGCACGCGTGCGCCACGTGGCGGCCGCCTATTGGCCAGCGCCAACTGCCCGTTGACCAGTGGGGAGCCACGCGGCGCGTAGGGAATGGCCAGATCCGCTGTTTCGTGTTGGAGGACACGTGTCGTGCGGAGGAGCGGGTTGGACGGCCGTGCGGTCCGACCAGGATCCCGTGCGGGACTGGGCCTCCGTGGGCCGCGGCACTGTGTGGGCCCGAATTCGGGGCCCGAAAGATTCGGGCGCCCGAATTCGGGACACAATGGTCATTTTCTGATTTGTTTGTTTGGGCCTATAAATACCCCCTCCTCTCCCTCTTTTCTCCCCTTTTCCGAGCTTTAGAGAGGGAATGGAAGGGAGAGCCCTATATGAAGTTTGTTCCCCTTGGTGCTCTGGTTCTAATGGTGGATCCCCGGAATTTCTGGAAGCTCGGCAACGGCGATATCAATTTTACAGTTCGCCTCGGTTTTCTCCCCATTTCGGCCCATTACCGTCACAGTTCAGTCAAAAATTCACTGTGAGCAAACCAAGAGGAGTTTTTGGACGATTTCTTCGACAGCGTGTTCCTAAGAGGTAAGGATTCGATTTTCGTGTTGATCGCTTCGCTCCATTTCGCACTTTTGGCACGTTTCCCGAGACATCTTTGACCCCTATTTTTCTGTGATGGATTTTGGACAGCACCGGCTTGTCGATTTTATATCTCGGCCTAGGAACATCGGATCAAGACGTTTCAGGACTCGATTTTGATTTACTCGTCACGAGGAACACAGTGGTGATTTTTCTGAGATTTTTGGAAATTGTTTCGAAGGTGATAATTAAGCTTTTCTTGGACAGATTGCTACAGGAATTTTGATTTGGGTGGTTTTGAGGTGCAGCGGTGTTTTATTTTTATCTTGGTCTACAGGTATCAGATCTGGGCGTTTAAACAGTCGTTTTGGGGCTACTTTTCGCGAGGAATGCGACCGTGAATTTTTTGGATTTTCTTGAGGACTGGACAGAGGTGATATTTAGCCTTTTTGGGGGCTGATTTTGGACTGCGGTTAATTGTACAGTTTTGAGTTTAATTGTGCGCAATGTTTTGTACAGTGGGACACGGTTTTCGATGGATTGCTGTGTTAGAGGACAGCGGGCAGCGAGAGGTCTCTTTTGGTGTTGTGCGCGTTTTTCGAGGTGGGTGTGTAGTGGCCCTAGTTCCCATGCAGTGTTTTTCCGATGGATCCACTGTTAGAACACCTAGTATTGGTGTACCTGGCCCACAGTGCACCAATTGGGTGCTATTGATGGACCCGTGTGCTTTTATTTACTGTATTGGCCTTCGGCTGGGTTTGTCGAAATTTCTGAAAAGATTTAGGCCAAATAGAGGCCGTAGATGGATTCAGCACGGAAAAACGCTTGAAAACGACTATTTATTTGCTTAATTTGGAGTCCGGATGCCCAAAAACGGACACCCGAAAGTTTTTAGTGGAAAATGGTGCATGGGAGGGGCCGTAGACCGCCGGGATGCCACGTGGCAGGCTCTGATTGGCCGGTCTGTGATGCGCGGTCCACAGAGCAGCGCGGCGGGGTGCACAGACCCGGCGCACGGACACGTGGCGCCGCCTGATTGGCGGGCTCAGGGCGCGCGGTCTACTGGAGGTGCGCGGCGGTGCATGGTCCAGGCGGGGGACAGGTGGCAGCCCCGGGTTGGTCGGTGCACGCGGTGCGGTCAACGGAATTGCTGGGAAAGGCGTGGACCGGGTGCAGGGGACACGTGTCATCCTCTGATTGGCGGGTGCAACGTGCGCGGTGCACCGGGCGCGCGGTAGGTGCCTCGGGGCGCGTGCCCACGTGCGACCCACGTCGCGCTGCCGGGCGGGCAGCGGGTCAACCGGGCGGACACGTGGCGCCCGCTCATTGGCGGGCGCCACCGCCTTACTGTGCGAGCAGACGGGACACGTGGCAGCCGGTGAGTGGCCAGCAACGGTGTTCGCTGTTAGGGCGACACGTGGTAGGCCCAGAGGCGGGTCGGACGGATTGTGGATCCCGTCCGACGGCGTGTATTGGGCCGGGCCGCACTGTGCGCGCCCGAAAACTTTGGGCCGGGCCGCACTGTGCGCGCCCGAAAGTTTTCGGGCGCCCGAAAAGTCGGGCCCGAGCCCATTTGACGTGCTTTTTTGGGCTGTTTTTCCTTGAGGCCTATATATAGGTCACTTTGGGCTGAGTTTTTCACCCTTTTTTCGTGGGAATTAGCTCTTGAGCCTCTTACGAAAAATTTTCCTCTCCCTCTTGCCAATCTTCTGGTAAAGTTTCAGATTTTTGGGAAGCCGCGACGACTGCTTCTTCTGCCTCGTAGTGCGGAGCGACAATTTACTATTGGAGGCCCATTTCCGTCGCAGTTTAGTCCGGTAGACCTGCAGAGCTACCCCGACCACATTTTTGAACGATTTCTTCGCCAGCGGTTGCATGAGAGGTATATCTACGTTTTCCGTGTTGATCATTTTTCCCAGAAATGAGCTTTTTTGAGGGTTTGGGGTACATTTTTACGCCCCTTTGCTACAGTTTGGGTTCTTGACAGCAGCAACTTCGCGGAATTTTATCTTCACTTCTGGATATCGGATTTCGACGATTCAAGAGCCTATCGACATCTACACTTCGCGAGGATCGTCGGGATATTTTTATTGGAATTTTGGAAAATTTATTTTCAGGTGAAATTCGTGTGTGAACAGTAACCTTGTTTGCAGATTTTGGAATAGTATTTGTATGTGTGAATTGTGTATAATTGAGATGTGTTATTGTACCCAGGACTGTAAGAGCACTTTTTCTGTGCTCTTTGCACGGTGGATCTGGGCAGTTGTCGTTTGCTGGACTGTTTATCTGTTCCGTCCCGGACAGTTAGCGTGTTCAGGTGGGTGATCCTGCTTGCAATAACTATGGACTGCACTCTAATTCTGCAATTATAAATGCATACATGATAGTATTTGAGCGATATAAACTGTGCAAACTGTATGATAGTACCCACTGTTAGTAATTGCTAAATTTGATGAACTTATTAGAATTCTTGCCACACATGAACCATTTTAATTGGAAAACTTGACTTAGCACATCTATTATGCATTGTATATCTTACCCAGATGACTACTGTTAAGATTACGCATCTGCTTTAGTTTCCCCCCCACATCATTTGTTACTTTTGTCATTCTGGACATAGTGGTCTTCCCCTAAGTTGTGGGTTGGGAGGTTTAGTAGCTTTGGATGCATTGTACTCGTGTCTGGGGACCGAGTAGAGTCGGTAGCAGTCTGTAGATTGTTCATCATTGAGATAGTGACATGTGGGACTGGGATCTTTGGGAGATGATCATTGGGACAGTGTGGATTCTTACTTAGCGAGCGAGACAGTGATTGGATCATAGCCTGCAGGAGCCATACTTGAGATCGACAGAGATGCGCAGATACTTTGCTCGGTGGGGTCGCTACCCACGAGTGCCACTCCGGAGTTGGGCTTGCTACTTCTTTCGCGGCTTGTCGATGTTGGTGTCCCTCTGGCTGAGCCAGTTTTGGCAGTCATGGACATCGTCCCTCTGGCTGAGCCAGTTTTGGCAGCTATGGACATACCTACAGCAGTAGGTAGGCGCAGGTTTGACTGGACCGTTTTGGCAGTCAGTTTGGATTGGGTGACTTGAGTCGAGTATCAGTAGAGACATATTGGTCTTTGATCCTTTTTTCCTTGAGCATATAGATAGGGGCATAGTAGCAGTAGATGTTTTACTTTCATGCTTTATATACTGCATTTTTCTTTGGTTACTTTATGCCCCTTGTAGACTTAGTGGGCAGGCCGTCGGGCTTGTTGGCGGCACCCACTGAGAACTACTGTGGGAGGTAGTTCTCACACCCGTCGTGGTGTCTTTTCCCCAGGGACTCCAGCTCCAGTTCCTGCGGTGCCCGTTGCTGATCCAGCTCCTACTGACCGAGGTAAGGGAATCGCGAGGTAGATCCTTTTTCCCTTTTCAGCAGCAGCGGGAGGTAGAGGTACCCGATGTACATTTTGGTTGTGTCTGTTAGTTTGAGAGATCTTGTAGTGAGGGATCGAGTTGTACTCTTTTGTTTTCTTTTGAGAGACTCATGTATTCTGGTGAGGTTGTTATGTATATTATGTGAGAGACTGTTCTTTTCCCTTTTATAGATAGTTTTCTTTTACAGCTCTGATATTGTTAGTATAGTTGATCTATTTTTGCAGGTTAGACGCTACGTCTCTACGGGCTTCCTGTAGGGGCGGCGGATCTGTTGGCGAGCCCGGGGTACAGTTCTGACCCCGGGGCGTGACAGATTAGAGTGGTATCAGAGCCTAGGATGTAGGTCATTGAGGACTTAGGAACCCTAGGCTTATGGTTAAACCCTAGGATGACCCACGTGAGAGCCGAGATTTTTAGCGAAAGTCTTGATTGGGTTTCCAACTCTCCCGAGTGGATAGGGACGAGTGATAGACATGTCTTCCTTTTGTAGCGACTATGTTGGCTGCAGACAACATAGTGCTTCGGAAAGGGGGACATGCCTTTTGACTTTCGCTAGATTGGGTCGAGTGTTGCTTCTTGTTCTGATTGTTTGCTTTGTCCCTCAGGTGGGGATGCCTCCTCGACGTTCGATGGTGACGCGCTCGCAGCCTTCGTCCTCTGAGCCCGAGCAGGAGGACTCGGGGCGAGGACCTCAGGCTGAGATACAGGAGCTCCGTGCCCAGATGGCACAGATGGCTGAGGCGGCTAGACGCCAGGAGGAGGCAGTGGCGCGGCTGACGCTCTTATTGGAGCAGAGAGCACAGCCGGCAGTGGCACCCCCTGAGGCTTCGCCGGTGCCTTCTTCCCCTGTTGTGGCACCCCCTGTGGAGCAGTCTGCACCGGCGGTTCCTGCTGTGCCGGTTTCGAGTAGGCCACCGGCCGGGGCGACGGGAGCGTTGACTGAGGCAGAGCAGCGGGAGGTTGTAGATTTGCTGATGAGATTTCGGCGGTTCGATCCGCCCCGCTTTTCGGGCATGGGTGCTGAGCCTTGGGCAGCCGAGACTTGGATTACCACCATGGAGCGCCACTTTGAGAGTTTATTTGTGGACGAGAGGTATCGGGTCATTCTGGCTACCCATTTTCTGGAGAGCAACGCCGAGGCATGGTGGCGGCGTGTGCGACCCGCTGGTCCACCTGGGACGCAGCTTCTTTCTTGGGCCGAGTTCCGGAGCATGTTGCTGGGAGCCTTCTTTCCGGAGAGTGTCGACAGCGGCTGGAGGAGCAGTTGAAGAATCTCCGCCAGGGAGATAGACCGGTGCACATGTACATAGCGGAATTCAACCAGTTGTTGGCATGTGTGCCTCATGTGGCTAGAGACGAGAGCCATCGTGTCTATATGTTTGAGAGAGGACTTCGTCGAGATATCTACCAGTTCGTCCGCTCCCGTAGACTGCAGACCGTGGAGGCCTCGATGGAGCAGGCCTTGTATGTGGAGTGTGGAGAGGCCGTGATGGATGAGGTGTCTCCCGCCCCTGTAGCGACTTCTGGGGCGAAGCGCCCGGCTTCTGCGGAGGAGGGGCAGTCTAGCAGGCAGGGACCCCCGAGACCTCCGCGTTTCCATCCTCAGGGCCGGGGGCACCAGGGACGCCAGAGATCGGGGGCGTCTCGACAGTCACAGCAGCAGCAGCGTCGACCCCCGCGACAGCAGCAGCCCCCACAGCAGTCTTCTCGGCAGCAGCGCTCAGATCGGTGTGTTATCTGTCGGGGCCCTCATCCGCCGACTCAGTGCCCGCAGAGGCAGGGCCGGTGTTTTCGATGCGGGGAGGCCGGCCATATTGCGAGTGCTTGTCCCAGGGCCGGCCATCCAGCTCCTTCTTCTGCATCAGCACCGACCGTTCCTTACCAGCCAGCCGGACCTTCTGCAGCCTACAGCAGGCCAGATTTCGCCTCTTCTTCTTCTCGACAGCCAGAGCGACGTCCCCCGGCACCGAGCGGTCGTGTATATGCCGCTCAGATTGAGGATGCTTTCGCAGCAGAGCAGGTCGTCGCAGGTATTATTCTGATCTCATCAGTCCGTGCTCGGGCTCTTTTCGATACCGGTGCTTCTCATTCATTCATTAGTAGATCATTCGCATCCTTGCATGGTATAGCGGTAGCTTCTTTATCATCTGCATTAGAGGTTGAGATACCGGGTCATGTTCTACATGTTGAGGAGTGCTGTAGAGATTGCCCCATTCAGTTGGGATCCTGGATTCTGCCGGCCGACTTGCTTGTCTTACGACAGCTCCAGGATTTCGATGTTGTTCTGGGTATGGATTGGTTGTCGAGATATTATGTCACCATTGATTGCCGCGATAGGACTGTTACCCTTCGTGAGCCGGGGCAGGAGGTGTTCGTCTTCCAGGGCTGTCAGAGTTCGTTGTTTGCCCTGACTATTTCTTCGGCGAGGGCCAGGCGGTTGATGTGTAGAGGATGCACCGCATTTCTGGCGACGATTGTAGAGGTGCCTACGGCGGCACGGGGACTCGAGGATATTCCAGTGGTCCGCGAGTTTCCCGATGTGTTTCCCCCAGAGCTGTCGATCATGCCGCCAGAGAGGGAGATTGAGTTCGTGATTGATGTGGTACCCGGAACCGCACCAATCTCGAAGGCACCTTACAGGATGGCGCCTGCCGAGCTGAGAGAGTTGAAGGCCCAGCTACAGGATCTTTTGGACAGAGGCTTCATTCGGCCCAGTGTTTCGCCGTGGGGAGCGCCTGTTTTGTTCGTAAAGAAGAAGGATGGGACACTTCGCTTATGTGTGGACTACCGGGAATTGAACAAAGTGACCATCCGGAATAAGTATCCTCTGCCGCGGATTGATGACTTGTTTGATCAGCTACAGGGAGCCTCCGTGTTTTCGAAGATCGATCTCCAGTCCGGTTACCACCAGCTGAGGGTGAGGGCCGAGGACATTCCCAAGACGGCGTTCAGATCCCGGTATGGACATTATGAGTTTACGGTTATGCCGTTTGGTTTGACCAATGCCCCAGCTGCATTCATGGATCTGATGAACCGGGTTTTTCAGCCGTACTTGGATCGATTTGTGGTTGTGTTCATTGATGACATCCTGATTTACTCCCGGAGCGATGAGGAGCACGAGGAGCACTTGAGGATAGTGCTGCAGCTTCTACGTGATAAGAAGCTGTATGCCAAGCTAAAGAAGTGCGAGTTTTGGCTTCGGGAAGTTGCTTTCTTGGGCCACATTGTTTCAGCTGCTGGAGTAGCGGTCGACCCGACGAAGATTGACATGGTTCGGGATTGGCCGAGGCCGACGACGGTTTCTGAGGTACGGAGTTTCTTGGGCCTAGCCGGTTATTATCGTCGGTTCGTGGAGGGCTTTGCGAAGCTCTCTACTCCCCTGACCAGCTTGACAAGGAAGGGGACGAAGTTCGTTTGGACCGAGCGGTGTCAGCAGAGTTTCGAGGAACTGAAGAGAAGATTGATCTCCGCACCAGTTCTTGCACTGCCGGTTATGGGAGAGGGTTTCGTGATCTACAGCGACGCCTCGCACAGCGGTCTGGGTTGCGTCTTGATGCAGCATGGTAGGGTAATTGCCTATGCTTCACGGCAATTAAAGGATTACGAGAAGAATTACCCTACACATGACCTAGAGCTTGCAGCTGTTATCTTCGCACTGAAGCTGTGGCGGCATTACCTCTATGGAGAGCATTGTGAGATTTATACAGATCATAAGAGCTTAAAGTATCTGTTCACACAAAAGGAGCTGAATCTTAGGCAACGCCGGTGGTTGGAGCTGTTAAAGGATTACGATCTGAGTATCCTTTATCACCCCGGCAAGGCCAATGTGGTGGCAGATGCTTTGAGCAGGAGGTCAGTGCATAGCTTGAGTTTGATGATTACCCAGCAGGCACAGCTGATAGAGCAGATGAGGCGACTTCAGATTGAGGTAGTATCCCCTGGGGTCTCTGCGAGACTTATGACTATGGTGTTGCAGCCCACTCTGCTGGACAGGATCAGGGAGACGCAGAGTGAGGACCCCCACTTGGAGAGGATCAGGGCACAGATTCAGACAGATCAGAGAGGGGATTTTTCAGTGGACAGCTCGGGAGTACTACGGTACAGGGACCGAGTTTGTGTGCCATCGGATTTGGAGATTAGAGATCAGATATTGAGAGAGGCCCATTATACACCTTATACCATCCACCCTGGAGGTACTAAGATGTATAAGGACCTTAAGGCACACTTTTGGTGGTCAGGGATGAAGCGGGATATTGGAAGGTTTGTTGCTCAGTGCTTAACTTGCCAGCAAGTGAAGGCAGAGCATCGTGTTCCTGCTGGCAAGTTGCAGAGCCTTCCAATTCCCGAATGGAAGTGGGACCACATCACCATGGATTTTGTGACTGGGCTACCGAGATCGCAGAGTGGAGCCGACGCAGTCTGGGTGATTGTTGATAGACTTACCAAGTTAGCACATTTCCTGCCTGTACAGATGACTTGGTCCTTGGAGCGCCTGGCACAGCTATATTTGGATGAGATCGTGAGGCTGCACGGAGTACCAGCGTCCATTGTTTCAGATCGAGACCCGAGTTTGTGTCACGGTTTTGGGGGAGCTTACAGTCAGCCATGGGTACTCGGCTTAGTTTCAGCACGGCATTCCACCCACAGACAGACGGTCAGTCAGAGCGCACCATTCAGACGCTTGAGGATATGTTGCGTGCGTGTGTCATGGATTTTGGAGGAGGTTGGCACCGACACTTACCCCTGGTTGAGTTCGCGTACAACAACAGCTTTCAAGCGAGCATTCAGATGGCTCCGTTTGAGGCGTTGTACGGACGCAAGTGTCGGTCGCCCCTTTACTGGAGCGATGTGGGTGAGAGGAGGACGCTGGGGCCAGATTTACTGCTGGAGGCGGAAGAGAAAGTCCGTGTTATTCGTCGGCACTTGGAGACGGCCCAGAGTCGCCAGAAGAGTTATGCAGATGTTCGGCGGCGAGACCTTGAGTTCCAGGTTGGTGATCACGTCTTCTTAAAGGTCTCGCCTTCGAAGGGGGTCCGGAGGTTTGGAGTGCGTGGGAAAGCTTAGTCCCCGCTTCATTGGACCCTTTGAGGTGCTTGAGAGGGTAGGCCCTGTGGCTTATAGAGTTGCTCTACCTCCCCGCTTGGCTGGTGTTCATGATGTCTTCCATGTTTCGGCCTTGAGGAGATATGTGTTTGATCCGTCTCATGTCATTGACTTCGCATCCTTGGATATCAGCGAGGACTTGGTTTACGAGGAGCGCCCATTGCGGATTCTGGCTCGTGAGGTGAGGGAATTGCGCAACCGGGCAATACCTTATGTGAAGATCCTTTGGAGCAACCATGAGGAGCGAGAGGCTACCTGGGAGCTTGAGACGGCGATGCGGGATGCCTACCCTTTTCTGTTCGAGACTTCTGGCTGAGGTACGTTTGTTTTTTCTCTGTTTCGTTTCGAGGACGAAACTTTCTTTTAGCGGGGGAGGATGTAGTGGCCCTAGTTCCCATGCAGTGTTTTTTCGATGGATCCACTGTTAGAACACCTAGTATTGGTGTACCTGGCGCACAGTGCACCAATTGGGTGCAATTGATGGACCCCGTGTGCTTTTATTTACTGTATTGGCCTTCGGCTGGGTTTGCCGAAATTTCTGAAAAGATTTAGGCCAAACAGAGGTCGTAGATGGATTCAGCACGGAAAAACGCTTGAAAACGACTATTTATTTGCTTAATTTGGAGTCCGGATGCCCAAAAAGGACAACCGGAAGTTTTTAGTGGAAAATGGTGCATGGGAGGGGCCGTAGACCGCCGGGATGCCACGTGGCAGGCTCTGATTGGCCGGTCTGTGATGCGCGGTCCACAGAGCAGCGCGGCGGGGTGCACAGACCCGGCGCACGGACACGTGGCGCCGCCTGATTGGCGGGCTCAGGGCGCGCGGTCTACTGGAGGTGCGCGGCGGTGCATGGTTCAGGCGGGGGACAGGTGGCAGCCCCGGGTTGGTCGGTGCACGCGGCGCGGTCCACGGAATTGCTGGGGAAGGCGTGGACCGGGTGCAGGGGACACGTGTCATCCTCTGATTGGCGGGTGCAACGTGCGCGGTGCACCGGGCGCGCGGTAGGTGCCTCGGGGCGCGTGCCCACGTGCGACCCACGTCGCGCTGCCGGGCGAGCAGCGGGTCAACCGGGCGGACACGTGGCGCCCGCTCATTGGCGGGCGCCACCGCCTTACTGCGCGAGCAGACGGGACACGTGGCAGCCGGTGAGTGGCCAGCAACGGTGTTCGCTGTTAGGGCGACACGTGGCAGGCCCAGAGGCGGGTCGGACGGATTGTGGATCCCGTCCGACGGCGTGTATTGGGCCGGGCCGCACTGTGCGCGCCCGAAAACTTTGGGCCGGGCCACACTGTGCGCGCCCGAAAGTTTTCGGGCGCCCGAAAAGTCGGGCCCGAGCCCATTTGACTTGCTTTTTTGGGCTGTTTTTCCTTGAGGCCTATATATAGGTCACTTTGGGCCGAGTTTTTCACCCTTTTTTCGTGGGAATTAGCTCTTGAGCCTCTTATAAAAACTTTTCCTCTCCCTCTTGCCAATCTTCTGGTAAAGTTTCAGATTTTTGGGAAGCCGCGACGACTGCTTCTTCTGCCTCGTAGTGCGGAGCGACAGTTTACTATTGGAGGCCCATTTCCGTCGCAGTTTAGTCCGGGAGACCTGCAGAGCTACCCCGACCACATTTTTGAACGATTTTTTCGCCAGCGGTTGCACGAGAGGTATATCTACGTTTTCCGTGTTGATCATTTTTCCCAGAAATGAGCTTTTTTGAGGGTTTGGGGTACATTTTTACGCCCCTTCGCTACAGTTTGGGTTCTTGACAGCAGTAACTTTGCGGAATTTTATCTTCACTTCTGGATATCGGATTTCGACAATTCAAGAGCCTATCGACATCTACACTTCGCGAGGATCGTCGTGATATTTTTATTGGAATTTTGGAAAATTTATTTTTAGGTGAAATTCGCGTGTGAACAGTAACCTTGTTTGCAGATTTTGGAATAGTATTTGTGTGTGTGAATTGTGTATAATTGAGATGTGTTATTGTACCCAGGACTGTAAGAGCACTTTTTCTGTGCTCTTTGCACGGTGGATCTGGGCAGTTGTCGTTTGCTGGACTGTTTATCTGTTCTGTCCCGGACAGTTAGCGTGTTCAGGTGGGTGATCCTGCTTGCAATAACTATGGACTGCACTCTAATTCTGCAATTATAAATGCATACATGATAGTATTTGAGCGATATAAACTGTGCAAACTGTATGATAGTACCCACTGTTAGTAATTGCTAAATTTGATGAACTTATTAGAATTCTTGCCACACATGAACCATTTTAATTGGAAAACTTGACTTAGCACATCTATTATGCATTGTATATCTTACCCAGATGACTACTGTTAAGATTACGCATCTGCTTTAGTTCCCCCCCCCACATCATTTGTTACTTTTGTCATTCTGGACATAGTGGTCTTCCCCTAAGTTGTGGGTTGGGAGGTTTAGTAGCTTTGGATGCATTGTACTCGTGTCTGGGGACCGAGTAGAGTCGGTAGCAGTCTGTAGATTGTTCATCATTGAGATAGTGACATGTGGGACTGGGATCTTTGGGAGATGATCATTGGGACAGTGTGCATTCTTAGTTAGCGAGCGAGACAGTGATTGGATCATAGCCTGCAGGAGCCATACTTGAGATCGACAGAGATGCGCAGATACTTTGCTCGGTGGGGTCGCTACCCACGAGTGCCACTCCGGAGTTGGGCTTGCTACTTCTTTCGCGGCTTGTCGATGTTGGTGTCCCTCTGGCTGAGCCAGTTTTGGCAGTCATGGACATCGTCCCTCTGGCTAAGCCAGTTTTGGCAGCTATGGACATACCTACAGCAGTAGGTAGGCGCAGGTTTGACTGGACCGTTTTGGCAGTCAGTTTGGATTGGGTGACTTGAGTCAAGTATCAGTAGAGACATATTGGTCTTTGATCCTTTTTTTCCTTGAGCATATAGATAGGGGCATAGTAGCAGTAGATGTTTTACTTTCATGCTTTATATACTGCATTTTTCTTTGGTTACTTTATGCCCCTTGTAGACTTAGTGGGCAGGCCGTCGGGCTTGTTGGCGGCACCCACTGAGAACTACTGTGGGAGGTAGTTCTCACACCCGTCGTGGTGTCTTTTCCCCAGGGACTCCAGCTCCAGTTCCTGCGGTGCCCGTTGCTGATCCAGCTCCTACTGACCGAGGTAAGGGATTCGCGAGGTAGATCCTTTTTCCCTTTTCAGCAGCAGCGGGAGGTAGAGGTACCCGATGTACATTTTGGTTGTGTCTGTTAGTTTGAGAGATCTTGTAGTGAGGATCGAGTTGTACTCTTTGTTTTCTTTTGAGAGACTCATGTATTCTGGTGAGGTTGTTATGTATATTATGTGAGAGACTGTTCTTTTTCCTTTTATAGATAGTTTTCTTTTACAGCTCTGATATTGTTAGTATAGTTGATCTATTTTTGCAGGTTAGACGCTACGTCTCTACGGGCTTCCTGTAGGGGCGGCGGATCTGTTGGCGAGCCCGGGGTACAGTTCTGACCCCGGGGCGTGACAGGGTGGCTGTTGCATGCCTCTACTTCTGACCTGCTCACTAAGTTTATTAGAGAACCCCACTTTTGAGCATATTGATTGATTATTATGCATGATTGCCTGATATAAATGTGAGCTGATTATCTGAGATTAATTTTGTTGATATAGCATGTTTGGGGATATTATTGGGATAATATTGCTATTGGAACATGATCATTGGAATAATTTAATAGTGATAATTAACATGCGATAGTAGCACCTAGATTTTATGAAAGTGGTTTAAATGGACTAATTGTTGGGACATAATAACATATCTATGTGCGGGTGCCACTTTGGGATTTATTATGGATCGGGGATTATTTACATGTGTAGTTGACTGATGATTTTAGCATGATTGTTGTATTTATGTGGATATCATTAATTATTACACATGTAAAACTGTTATTTGACATATTCTCCCGTTCACATTGCTGAGGACTTTTGCATGCTTATTTGGACATCTAGATAGGCCACTATTTTATTGCTACACTATCATATTGGGATTGACTTAGGAGAAACCATGATTGCTTCCTTTCTCCTTTTTATTTAGACTTTTGAGTCATGTTGCTCGAGTTTGAGCAGAGGTATGGGATAGTGTAGCCGGGACCTGAGGGTCAGTGACAGGGTGTACTTGATGTTGGATTGTGGGTTATTGCGGCAACCGCGGACAGTAGGCGGTTGACCGGATCTTGATTATTTTACCCAATTACGGGTTGTGGGTTATTGCGGTGACCGCGGACTTTGGGCGGTTGACCGGATGTTTACTATTGCATCAGATTGGGTATCAGTTTTCTCTAGTGGATGGTGTTTCCCACTTTTGAGTACTATTGCATTTGATTGGGGGATTGAGGTTTCATTAGTGGACGGAGTTTCCCACTTTGATCATAGTCATGATCCAGTCCTGCTATTATGAGACAGTGGTTACAGAGATGCTTGATACAGTGATACTTTACTCGTGTGGGTCGCTCCCCTCGAGTGCCACTCCGGAGTAGGCTTTACACGGTGCCGAGCGCCGGGCACCAGGCTGAGTTCTTGAGTTCGACAGCAGAGCAGGCAGTACCAGTTTTTACTGGTGGCACTAGATTGGGTCTATTTGGTCAGATACTGTTTTCTGATGCATTCATACCGTCATTTCCTTCGGTATTGCATTTAGAGGCATACTTGTTGTGGTTTCCCCTTTTATTCAGTAGTTCTGTTTACAGTTTTACCACTTGCCCTTTTCTTGCCTCTAGTAGACTTAGTGGGTACGCCAGAGCTTGAGGCTTTACCCACAGGGGGAGGCTACTGGTTTACTAGTGGTTCTCACCCCCATTGTTGTTGTTTCCCCTTTTCTCCCCCCTGTTTTGCAGTGTCCTCTTCGGGAGTTGCTGATCTTCGATCGTTGTTTGAGGCGAGGGAGTCACGAGCTAGATCTTTACCACCCGAGGAGTGTAGCTGTATCCCCTGGTTGAAGATTCCTGGTAGCTGTTGGCTGGTTTTACTGTTTTATTTGGAGGGAGATCTTTTGTATTTGGAGAGACTGATGTACTATAGTTTTAGTTTATTCCTTTTTTTTTAGTTGAAAGATGCTGTACTGAGGACATTGTATGATGATTATCTGTATTTGAGGAGATGGATATGGTACTTTATTTCATACCGTTCAGTGATTGGATTTTATTTTACAGCATTTTATTTCAGCTCTGATATTTGTGTAGCTATAGTACCATCTTTTGCAGGTTAGACACTTCGCCTATGCGGGTTTTAGCATAGGTGGCGGATCTGTTGGCGAGCCCGGATCGCAGTTTCGACCCCGGGGCGTGACAGCTGTCCTCAGTTGAATGGTCGTGAGAGTTACTAGAGGAGAACCCGGCTGAACGGATCCCTCCTCGACCCGATCGCTTGATCTGTTGGCACACGGCGCATTCGACATCTCTAAGGGTCATCCCCAGGGCCTGATCGAAGTGCATCCACCTTTTGGCCCCAACAACTTTTTTGGCACGCCCAGTAGGACGGTCAGGAAATTTTTACCTATCTTCCTATCGCAAACATGTCGAAAAACAACCAGGCCAGTAGCGCCGGACGTGCAGATGATCTGCCATCGGCGACACCAGAGGCCCCCGAAACCAGCAGGAGGTCGGTACCACATGAGCCGACCCTGGCCGAGCTAGTCGGGCATATGACCCGAATGCTGGATCGTGTCGAGAGGGCATAAGTGTCCTTCGAAAGGAATAACCAAGCATGGGAAGCCCGTTTAGATTCAATAATGTAGTGGTCCAGGATTTCGTATGGTTTTTCCGTAAATCCTTGGTGTGAAACACCTATCATTGGTGTATTATGTCCACAGTGCATCAAAAGGGTGCTACGGATGGACACAGTGTGGTATTTACTGTTGGTTTGGCCTTCGGAGGTATTTGTCGAATTTTAGAGAAAGATTTGGGCCAAACGGAGGCCGTATTTGGATTCAGCGCGGAAAAACGCTTAAAAACGGCTATTTACTTATTTGTTTTGGAGTCCGGATGCCCAAAAACGGACCCCCGAAAGTTTTCTGCACAAAATGGTGCATGGGGGACCTGTGGACCGGCCGGGGACACGTGGCGGCCTCTGATTGGGCCGACGCGCCACTCTCGGTCCACGGAATTAGACCGCCGGTGCACGGTGGACCGGCGGGCCACGTGGCAGGTGTTACGGCTTTTTGGTGTTGGCACATTTCGTGAGTCAAGTCAGTAAGTTGAGTCGGAGTCTTAAAGGGATCAATTTGTCATATCAGCCTTCGAAGACTCGTTGAAGATTCAACATGAGCCCAAGTCAACTCTCAGGTATGATTAAATATAGCTCATGGTGATTAAAGTTCATTTATAATCATTGGAAACAGAAAATTAATGAAAACCAGTTTAGACTTGGTTTTAGGAACTTGGTTTTAACTTATAACTTGTTTTAAGTTTGGACTCCGGTACTGGGTTTGTTTTGGATAAAGTTTATCTTGGAAAAATCAGTTTTTACATTGCGTACCGGAACCACACTTGAAGTTCCTCTAACCCGACACAGAATTTTCTGTAAATTGCATTGCGTACCGGAACACGGACTCGCGTACCGGAACACAATAGAAAATCTGTGTTTTGCACCATTGCGTACCGGAACACGATATTTGGTACCGGTACACAATGCCCTCTCGGGAAAAGTTTCCTAAACCGACTCTAATATGTTTCCAAGGGCTATAAATAGACATTTAGGGTTTCTCAAGAACGCGGGTTCAATACCAATCAATTTATAAAACACTTGAGAGCAACCCTAGAGGCTAGGTTTTTATCGTTCTTCTTTATAGCCTCTTTTAGGTCAATTCGACGGTTCTTCCAAGATCTTTCTTTTGTCGAATTGATCTAATCTTTGCTTAGAGATTTTTCCCATGGATCTTCATTGATAATCTAAGCAAAGGATCACCATCGAAGCCAATATTCTTACCGGCTGAGTTTGCGTCGTGGATTCGACGTGGCACCGTGGATTCGGTGTGTTGAAGGCGTTTCGTGGATTCGAAACGTGTGCTCGTGGATTCGAGTGGCGTTCGTGGATTCGAACGTGTGCAGTGGACGTGCAAACGGTGGAGCGCAAGGTCCGAAGAAATTGAAGGAGGGGTTGAATCCGTGGAGACGGTAATCACCTTGTTATTCTTCGTTTCTTAGTGGATTGTTATTGCGTGGACATCCAACCGGTCAGCGCAAGGTCCGAAGAACTTGAAGGAGGGGTCGAGTCCGTGGAGTCGGTAATCACCTTGTTATTCTTCAATTCTTAGTGGATTGTTATTGCGTGTTGGTCCCGTGGTTTTTCTCCTGGATTGGAGTTTCCACGTAAATCTCGGTGTGTTGATTTTTATTTCCGCATTGATTTTTTATTTTTGCACTGAGATTGGCTTTTATAATATTACACCTATTCACCCCCCCTCTAGGTGTTTGATAGTACCTATTTAGATCCTTGTGGATCCTAAATAACTCTACAATTGGTATCAGAGCGGGTTTTAGGTTTATCTATCATAATGGGTGAAAGTGGTAATATTTTTAGACCTCCTCTTTTTGATGGGACCAATTATGCATATTGGAAAATGCGGATGAGAGCTTTTCTCATCTCTATTGATGAGCGGGTATGGCAAACCGTTGAATACGGTTGGGTGCATCCTGTTGAGGAAGTAGGAAATTCTACTACCCCAAAACCTCGCTCAAGATGGTCTAAAGAGGAAATCGAAAGATCTTCTTACAATGGGAAAGGTATGAACGCTCTTTTTAATTCTCTTTCCTCGACTGAATTTTCGAGAATTTCCGCGTGTGAAACCGCGAAGGAAATTTGGGATATTCTCAAAATTACACATGAGGGTACTAATCTTGTAAAAATTCAAAGCTCCAGATGCTTACTAGTCAATTTGACTCTATTCATATGGAAGAGCATGAATTGTTTACAGATTATTACACTAGACTTCAAGATGTAATTAATACATGTGCTAATTTGGGAGAAAAGATCCCGGAGTCGAAAATTGTAAGAAAGATTCTTCGGACTCTTCCGGAACGGTTTAGGGCAAAGGTTACCGCCATTGAAACCGTTAGTCATCCGGATGAGATGAGTGTAGAGGAATTAGTAGGTGCTTTGCAAACTTATGAGATGACTTTTCCTACTAATCAAAATTCTTCCAAGTCTTCTTCTAAGCTTACAGGTATTGCATTCAAATCAACAAAGGAAGAAGATGACGAATCGAGTTCCGACGATGAAATCTCTTTTGCCGATTTTGAAGAACAACTGGCGCGGATCACAAAGAAATTTCGTCGAAATTTTGGAAGAATCGAACCGATGGATCTTCATCCACGAAACCATCTAAAGGATCATCGGGTTCTAAATCCTCTAAACTCAAAGGCGTTGCAAAACCTTCTAAAGAAAAAAAAAATGATGATTTCGAAGGGGAAATCCGATGCTATCGATGTAGAGGCTACGGCCATATTTCAACGGATTGTCCTTCTAAGAAATCATACAAAAAGAAGGCTTTGCAAGCAAATACTTGGGACGATTCTAGTTACGATGAATCGACCTCAAGTGAAGAGGAAAAAGAAAAATTGTTGCTTCTCATGCCTCTCAAATTCCCTCTTCTAAATTGTGCTTATCATCTTTAGTCACTGACTCTATTCCTTTGATTTTGCATGAAACATCAACATCCGGAGGAGAGTCATCAAGTGAGGGGGAGTCGGACGAAGAAGAACTCATTGAGGCATACCAACAACTTCTTGCGGAATCAAAGAAGGTGGCCAAACTTAACAAGAAGTTGAGGAAGCAACGACAAGAAGTTCAAGACGAGAATCAAGCTTTAAAGATCAAACTTCATGATCTCGAGGAGGAACATGGACGGGTTTTAGACAACAATAGAATCCTCCAAGAAAAGCTAAACCAATCGGAGACAAACGCTAAATCATATATGGACAAGGTTGGTTTTCTTGAAAAGCAGTTTGAAGAAATTCATGTCACCAACCAAGCTTTGACCAAGCAAGTTCATCAACTTAAATCCGACATACAAAGGCTTTCAACCGGTTCCAAGAAACTTAATTGTATGTCCGGATTAGGTCAAGCAAGCAAGGTTGGTTTGGGATTTAAAAAGGACCAAACTGCACATGCTTCAAGTTCCACAATAAAATCGAAAGGAAGGACATGTCACCTTTGTGGACTTGAAGGACATTTGGTGAAGAATTGCCCGAAAAAGAGAAAGAAGAATTCTTCGGCAACTTCATCTACAGAGCGAACTCAACGGATTCAAAAGACATATCAAGTCAAAGGAGTTCACTCAACCCACCAAAGGTCCGAGCCGCAACATCAATCTTTCAAGTGGATCACTGCACGGCAAAGACCTAAGGTGGACCAACAGTCAAAGCTACCAACCCCCAGGCACAACGAATCAAGACAACCCAAAATCCAGCGATTTTGGATTCGGAAAGGTGATATCTTTCCTTGTCTTAAGTTCTAAATAGCTTATGACTGTGTGTAATGCTTTGATTGGTTTTCCCTTCATATTTTTCTTAATCTCTGCATTACATGTTTTTCGATGCTCTTTGTTTTTATACTTTGTTCTTGAACAAAAGGGTTTCTAACGAACAAGTGCATTGAATAAAAAGGGGCTTCACGTTCATTCACTCCAAATTAAATTTTTCTTGGATTATCAACTTGACTCCATATTCATAATCTTGAAGACACTTCATTTAAAGGAGTTGTTTAATTGAGCATTGGCTAAATTGACTTTAATTGCATCATTTCACGCATTTAGAAATTTATTATGCTTTTGATATCATAATATTTCAATATTGCAATGATCATTTATGTTAATTAATTCATCTTTTAAGTGATCAAAGTCAATTTCTCTCTCAATGATCTCTTGGTATAGTCATTATCATATTTGATTTCTTAGTCGAGTATGAATTGCGAGATCAATCTTTGGTTGAATACCTTATATATTAAATAATTGATAGCCAATTGAGGGGGAGTCAATGAAATGTAAATATGCTCAAAAGATGTGGAAAGAGTTACATCCCAATGAGGAGTGTGAAAACTACCACCACATGGAGGAAAAGAAAAAGAAAAAGATACTCCATGAATGCAAAGCAAATTTTTGTTTCAAAAATGTTGATGAAATGCATAATGAAATATTTGACTCAGTCATATTTCATGGTTGGTATAAGGTGGGATTTTTGTTAAAAGATGCTCGAAGAGCCACTCCTTCAATAGATTGTCTAGATATATTATCTAACTTATCGGGGATTTCAAACATCTATTGATCTTTGTACTTCATTTTCTTTACCAAAATTGATGATTTGATAAAGGCATTACTCATAAGATCAGGTTAGATGTAATTGAAAGTGTTCAACTTTAAGAGTTTTAATTTCCATCAATTTTCGTTTCATTTTTGAGTATTTGTGATAGATTTGGTATAATCTATTTCTTGTTGCATGAAACGATGACTTTTGTTTAAAGTTGATACGCTAAAGTGCTTACATACTCTTTCTGGTTATTATTTTTCTAAATTATTCTAATGAAAGAAATTTGGATTGAATGACATCTATGCAAATTCTTTGTTCTTCAAAGCACTTAAATGGTTTTCTTGATGGAATACAAATCGGTATTTGAAAAGATTTCAAAATTTGGATTTGTTTCAAGAAATTTTTGCTTTTTGGCTCTGTTGTTCCGGTACCTGCTTTTTAGTACCTGAAAATCCAATCCGGATTAGAAAATCCAATCCGGATCCCGAATGTGATTTTTTCTGGTTTTTCACTGGCGTACCGGTACTACTCTTTTAGTACCGGAACTACATTGCGGATCCGGATTACCCCCTGTTTTACAATCCGGAACCCGAACGAAGGTTTTTCGGTTTTTACACTACGTACCGGTACGCGACTCCTTGTACCGGTACGCGGACTGGAATTCTTTATATTCCGAAACAACAATGTTTTTATTTCATCTCTCCCACTTCAAAACCCTCCCTCTCTCTCTCTAAAACATCTCTAAGGGATTTTTCTTCAAGATCAAGTGATTTGTTGCACTCATTTGTAAGTTTCTACTTAGATCTTGGTTTCTCTAACTTCAAAACCCTAGTTTTTAGGTTTTGATGTTTTATTTTGGTTTTTTTTTGAGTTGATCCTTACTCCAAATGAAATCTCTTGCTTAAATCACTCTTAATTCTTGTTTAGAACATAAATGGTTGTTCTCTATGCGATTAGATTCATGTTTCCATGCTTATTTGCTTGAATCTAACATTTTCATGTGTTCTTAATATAGAAAAAATTAAGAATTAGGGCTTTTTGATGTAAATGAATTTTGAATGATGAATCATCACTTGTGACATGTTTAGAATGTTTCTTAGACATGTTTAAGCCTTTCTATAAGATCAAATCATAGTGCATTGTGTTCTTTGTAGGAAATGGCATGTTCATGGCTTCTTGCACTAGTGATCTTAATGGCCACTGGAAGTGGACGTGGTCGTGGTTCTGGAAAGAAGAAGGCTACCAAACGATCACGCAACGAGGATTCAACTAGCTCAGATTCTGAAAATTCCTCAGAATATGAAGAAGAAACAGTTCAAGGAAAGAGAAAAGCACCTATGGCTCCACGGAAAAAGAAGGGTGCGGATTCTCCTCCGCGTAGAAGTACCGGTGGACCGGTAATACGCGATCGCTCTCAACGGAGATCTAATGTTGATGAAAGTGAACTGCATGTGAGTGCAAAACGCCGTGCTAGATTTGCAAACCGCACATGCATTGGAGAGCGACACGTGAACTTTAATGAGCTATGTCGTGAGGTGCCAGACTTTGCAAGGATTTTGGAACGAAGCCATATTCGGCCACTTGGCAGCGTTCAACCTAAGATGGGTTTTTGTGTGGAGATCATCAGGGAATTCTACATGCAAGGTAACATACTTCAAAAAGATCATGACACCGGGGCCTTCGTCTTTGAAACAACAGTTAGAGGCGTCAAGTTTGACATTACTCCAGCAGTAATTGGTGCAAACCTTGGATTAGCTGTTGACACTACTGGTCTTTATTATACTGATGGAAACTTCCTACATGATACCCATTGGGATATGGTTGTGGACTCTATTTGCAAGACAGGGACGCACACGAACAGATCATATGTTGAATCAAAGGACCTAAAACCAGAGTATCATATTTTGTCCTTAATCGTATGCTACAACCTATTGCCCACACTGGGGACCAAAAGGATTCGATGGGATCGATTGTTACTTCTCTTTCTCCTTGGTCACCCAGAAAGTGCAAATGGAATTAACACCAACATTCCATTTCTCATTTGGCAGCAGATGGTGCATGTCATTGAAGGATCTAGACAACGTGACCTTCTACCGTATCCGATCTTGATTACGCGTATTCTGGAAGATCACGGAGTGGACATCACTTGTGCCAAATATGATTATGGCTTGGGGGCAATTGATGGAATCACTTTAGCCAAGTCAATTAGCACTTTGAAGACTTTTGGGCATACAAAAGCCTATGCAAGTGAAGCGACAGTGAGTGCACCACCTCGTCAAGAATCTCCTGAACCAGATGAGGTTGTAACTCTTCAAACCCTGCATCGGGATGTTCGTTCACTAAAGAAAAGGATGGAGCAAAGGATGGAGCGAGGCTTCAAGAAACTTGAGGATAGCTTAAAGAAAATCTTCGATATCCTTGGATGCAAACATGATGATGTGGTCACTGGAGCAACTGCACCGAGTACATCTCACGGACCTACATCACATGAGGACGATGAAGATTCAGATCAGGATGAGTGATCTCTTTACCTTCTTGTTTTTGCTTTTTAGTTTCTTTTCACTTTGTGTTGAACAAGAACTCTAATGGGCATGTAACTAAGAACTTATCCTTCTAGTATGTTCTCTTTTTGTTTCTATTAACTGTTTGACAATTTGTGACAAAAAGGGGGAGAACGGAAATGACAAGTAGGGGAAGAACACGATCACAAAGGGGGAGAACATGGAGAACATGTTGGAGATGCTCAAAATAGGGGGAGACATTAAAAGAGCCGAAAAACAAAAGAACCAAAAGGAAGACGGATCAAATGTAGGATTTTAATTTCTAACGACTAACATTTGATTGTGTTTGGAGTTTTGTTTTTGCAGGAATTACATCACTTTAAGACTCCAAGTCCTAAGTCATAGAGTTTGTTCTAGGACTGTTTGGTTCAAATGTATTTTGTATTTATTGGATCTTTCACGCAAAGAAAATCAATGTTCTGGTGATGACATTGAATTTCGATCTTTTGGTTTAAGATGAGTGACTTGAGAGTTTTTATGTATTTTTGGGTTTTGTCACGAAATTGCCAAAGGGGGAGATTGTTACGGCTTTTTGGTGTTGGCACATTTCGTGAGTCAAGTCAGTAAGTTGAGTCGGAGTCTTAAAGGGATCAATTTGTCATATCAGCCTTCGAAGACTCGTTGAAGATTCAACATGAGCCCAAGTCAACTCTCAGGTATGATTAAATATAGCTCATGGTGATTAAAGTTCATTTATAATCATTGAAAACAGAAAATTAATGAAAACCGGTTTAGACTTGGTTTTAGGAACTTGGTTTTAACTTATAACTTGTTTTAAGTTTGGACTCCGGTACTGGGTTTGTTTTGGATAAAGTTTATCTTGGAAAAATCAGTTTTTACATTGCGTACCGGAACCACACTTGAAGTTCCTCTAACCCGACACAGAATTTTCTGTAAATTGCATTGCGTACCGGAACACGGACTCGCGTACCGGAACACAATAGAAAAATCTGTGTTTTGCACCATTGCGTACCGGAACACGATATTTGGTACCGGTACACAATGCCCTCTCGGGAAAAGTTTCCTAAACCGACTCTAATATGTTTCCAAGGGCTATAAATAGACATTTAGGGTTTCTCAAGAACGCGGGTTCAATACCAATCAATTTATAAAACACTTGAGAGCAACCCTAGAGGCTAGGTTTTTATCGTTCTTCTTTATAGCCTCTTTTAGGTCAATTCGACGGTTCTTCCAAGATCTTTCTTTTGTCGAATTGATCTAATCTTTGCTTAGAGATTTTTCCCATGGATCTTCATTGATAATCTAAGCAAAGGATCACCATCGAAGCCAATATTCTTACCGGCTGAGTTTGCGTCATGGATTCGACGTGGCATCGTGGATTCGGTGTGTTGAAGGCGTTTCGTGGATTCGAAACGTGTGCTCGTGGATTCGAGTGGCGTTCGTGGATTCGAGTGGTGCTCGTGGACTCGTTTTGCGTGCTGATTATAAAAACAGCAAATCTGTTTTGAGACTTGTAGTTTTTACACCGTGTACGCTTATGTGATGTTGTAGGATACTGTTTCAGCTGACGGTGTGCGTAGAGGACAGCGGGTACTTTCTTGGAGTATTGTGCATGCTTTTTGAGGTGGGTGGTTGTTGCTTACCTCATTACTGACTATCTCACTAGGAGTATTAGAGATTCCCGACTTTAAACAGATAATCGGTACTTGTACTCATGAAATGCATAAGTAAACCCCACAAATAATATGACAGCTCATTTATGGTAAACTGGGACACTGTTGTTGGACATATGCTGTAAACTATCATCGCATGCTAAAGTATTATCATAAAACCATCTTTTCTAAATAAATATTTAATACTTTCCTTCTGTTTTTAAATGCAAACCTTTGCATGCTTGTTTGGACATCTAAATGGGCTACTATTTAGTGCTACACTATCTTTGGGACTTGACTTAGGAGAAACCATGTTTCACTATTCTCCTTCGCATTCGGATATATGTTGCTCGGTTTGAGCAGGGTTTGGGATAGTGTAGTTGAGGCTTGAGTCTGGGACAGGTTTGACTCGATTATATATATATATATGGTGGGGCATTGTGGTAACCGCAGATTTGAGGAGGTTAGCTGGATGTTGATTACTTTATCAGATCTTGGTCTTATAGGGTGTTACGGCGACCGCGGACATTAGGCGGTTGACCGGGTGTTCACTTATGCATCAGATCGGGTTTCAGATTTTCCTAGTGGATGTTTCCCACTTGTTGATTACTATTGCATCTGATTGGGTATCAGGGTTACGTTAGTGGATGGATATTTCCCACTTTGATCATAGTCATGATCCAGTCCTGCTATTGTGAGACATTGGTTACAGAGATGCTTGATACAGAGATACTTGATACAGTGATACTTTACATACTTTACTCGTGTGGGTCGCTCCCCTCGAGTGCCACTCCGGAGTAGGCTTTACACCGTGCCGAGCGCCGGGCACCTTGATGAGTTGCAATTGATGACAGAGCAGGCAGTGCCAGTATTTTCTGGCCATTTGATTGGGTTTCTTTGGGCAGTTAGATTTACAGTTGCATGCATATACAGTCTTTTGGCACTGCATTTAGAGGCATAGTAGTGGTAGTTTTCCTTTTTCAGCAGTCTTTATTGTATACCACTGTTCCTTCCTTTTTGCCTCTTATAGTCCTAGTGGGTGCGTCAGCATTTGAGGTTTTACCCACTAGGGGAGGCTACTGGTTTATCTAGTAGTACTCACCCCCCATTGTTGTTTCGTCCTTTTCCCCTGTGTGTTGCAGAGTCGTCTGCGGGAGCTGCTGGGCCTTCAGCGGCGGATCGAGGTAAGAGGATTGCGGACTAGCTAGATCATCTACCCCGACTGTGAGAGTAGCTGGACTTTTATTGTACCCTTTTGTATCTCAGACTATATTAGTTTACTTTTGGGGACTGGCTTTAGCCAGCTGGTTGTATATTTATGGTGAGCTGGGAGTATATTGTACTATTATGTCAGCTTGTAGTTTATTTCAGTCTGAGACTACTTTTAGTTCTATCAGTTCAGCTCTGTTTATGCTCTTTTATCGTATATTATCTATCTGAGCAGGTTACCAGCGCTTCGTGTACATGGAAAATTCCGTGTGCACGGCGGATCTGTTGGCGGGCCCGGGTTCTGGTTCACACCCGGGGCGTGACAGATTAAGTTGGTATCAGAGCTTAGGGATAGGTCAGTTGGGACTTAGGAAACCCTAGGCTTTTGGCAAACCCTAGGATGTTAGGGCGTGAGAGACTTGACACTTTGCGAAAGTCGTTGATTTGTGTATTAGACTCTTCCAGTGAGTGAAGAGGGATCAACATACCCAATTTCTGGTGGACAGTTATGTTGGCTGCAGACAACATAAAGCCACAGAAATAGGGGGATGTCTTTGACTTTCGTTTGATTGGGTCGTGTGGGGTTCTGATTCTGATTATGGTTTCTCGTGGCAGGATGCCTCCGCGACGCAGGATTATGACGCGTTCGCAGCCTTCTTCCTCGGAGCCCGAGCAGCAGGAGTCCGGGCAGGGCCAGCAGAGCGAGGTGCAGGAGCTACAGGCACAGATGGCCAGATGGCAGAGGTTATTAGGCGTCAGGAGGAGGCTGTGGGTCGGCTGACACAGCTGTTAGAGCAAAGGGTGCAGCCAGCAGTAGTACCCCCGGAGAGTTCTCCGTACCATCTTCCCCTGTTGTGGCTCCTCCGGCTGCACCAGTGACCCAGCATCCCCTATTGCTCGGGCACTGGGGAACAACCCTCTGGATTGATGAGACCGCTGACCCCGCTGAGCAGCGGGAGATGGTTGATTTACTGATGAGGTCCGTCAGTTTGACCCGCCCCATTTCTCGGGGCAGAGTACCGAGCCGTGGGAGGCAGAGTCATGGATCACGGCGATGGAGCGACGCTTTGAGACGCTGTTTATTGAGGAGAGGTACCAGGTGCTTTTGGCGACGAACTTTTTGGAGCGCAACGCCGAGGCTTGGTGGCGGCGTGTGCGACCGGCGTCCGCCTGGGGCTCATCTCTTATCCTGGGCGGAGTTCCGCAGTCTTCTTCTTGGGGCCTTCTTCCCTGAGAGTGTTCGGCAGAGGCTGGAGGAGCGGATGAAGAACCTTCGACAGGGCGATCGTCCGGTGCATGAGTATATTGTGGATTTCAATCAGTTGCTGGCATGTGTACCACACGTAGCTCGAGATGAGGCGCACAGGATTTACATGTTTGAGCGAGGGTTGCGTCGGGATATCTTTCAGCTGGTTCGTTCACGCAGGTTGCAGACCCTGGAAGCCTCAATGGAGCAGGCGCTATATGTAGAGTGCGGGGAGGTAGTGATGGATGAAGTATCTCCAGCTCCCGAAGTGATCCGGGGGCGAAGCGACCAGCACCGGGGGCAGGGGGACAGGCTAGTTCGTGGAGACCGCCACGACCGCCTCAGCCACAGTTTTCCAGCCAAGGGCGGTCCGAGCGCGAGGGCTGGTGGACCCCAGAGGCCCCAGCACCAGCAGCAGCAGCAGCAGCGGAGATCGCAGACATCGCAGCGTGGATCGCAGCGGCAGCCACAGCGACAGAAGCAGTCACAGCAGCAGCAATCCCAACAGTCACGGGCTCCCAGTAGTTGTATCTTTTGTGGAGGTCCGCACTTCTCCGGTACCTGCGACCAGCGGTGGGTCGTTGTTACGGATGTGGGCAGCCAGGGCATATTCGAGCTTCGTGCCCCTTTTCGACCTCAGTCGCCCCTTCTTCAGCATCTGTGTAGTGACCCGACTCTTAGGGGTATTTTTGAACTCACATGTAATCGCTTAAGCCTTAAGCGAAATAAAATTATTTAATTTTCAAAAGTCGGCCGGGACAAGGTGTGTGTATTTTTCTGCGATAGAGCGCGAAAAACGATGACCGACGGTGCGATCGGGTTCGAAATCCGATGTCGGGATCTCCCGGAACGGGATCCTTAGCGACGCGGTAATTAGTCACGCATCGGAAACCGTACAAAAATATCTTGCACCCGTTAGAGATAAGGTGGGTTATCTCGTAGGGGATAATTAATTAATTAATTAATCAATTATCCGGTGACGGAAATTTAAATCCTCCTACGTACGAATAAAAGGGGGATTTTATCTCGCGGATTGGATAAGAGATAAAATCCAGATACTTAAATTGGAAATTTATCTTTCCAAGATTATTTAATGAAGGGGATAAATAATCGGTGACCGGGATTTGAAAATTGGAAATTTAAATAACCGATGATTTAAATCCAAGTGGGAATTTATCCCCCATGATTATTTAATGAAGGTGATTAAATAATCGGTGTCCAGGATTTAAAAGGGTGAAGATTTTATCTCGTAAGTCAGATATTTATTTGAGAAATAGAAAGGATGTTTTGGGTTTTCCTAGTTACGCACGTGTAAGATAAAGCGGATATTAATTAAATAATTAAGTAATAGGGTTATCGGTAAGGACTAATTAATTAATAAATTAATTAATCCGAGTCCAAATATCCGAAAGGATTTTGACGGTGCGTATGCGTGAAATGGATAAAAAGGATAAATAGATAGGAGATCTATTTATTCCCCCGTTTACCGAACGAAACCCTATTTTTAAAATACCGCCTCCTCAAACCCTCCTCTTTCGTGCGTACCGAAACCCCAACCGGTGAGGAAAAGGAAAGAAAAGAGAGAACGGAACCCTAACGGAGGAAGGAGAGGAAAAGAGAAGGAGCCGATCGCCCCAAACGCCGACCCGAAGGCAAGAAACACGACCGACACCTTCCCGACGATCTCCGGTTAGTAGAATATTTTTTTAGTAATTTTCGGATTTTTCCTGTCGCCTTTTTCAATTTCTGGAGTTTCTCCGCCGTCCCGTCGCCGTCGTCGTAATTGTGCTAGACGGACGGAACGGACGGCGGAGACGCGCGGTGCCGCTAGGGCATCGCGCGGGAGGGGGAAAACAATCGCGGACGACCGGACGCCGCGCGAGCGGCGACGGCGCCGCCGGGCGGCCCCGCGCGGGCGCCCGCGGGGTGCCGCGCGGGCACCCGCGCGGGGCGCCGCGCGGGCCCGTGCCCGCGCGGGCACCGCGCGGACGCCGCGCGGGGCACTTTGCGGGCGCCGCCCGCGGAGCCACCGCGCGCGCGGCTCCGACGGGCGGCGACAGCCGCGCGAGGGGAGGGTGTCCCGCCGGACAGCGGGACGGTGCCGGAGGACTCTCGTACATAATAGAGTGGGGTTTTTCTGTTGCAATATGTTAGTATGTTTCTGATCTTAGTATCCGTGCGGACTTTTTAGGTCCATGTGCGCAGCGGGAGAGTGCAGAGGGCTCGGGTGACCCGTCTTCTCTCCAACCAGGTGGGTAGGGTTGCTATAAGTGCAACAAGTGCAGTAAGTGTATTTATCGCCATTAAAGTACTCTTAAATTTACCTAACAAAGTAGATGGACAGTTTAACCTTTCGCTTAATGATGTTTTATCTAACAATTTAAGCGGCTGCGGTCGCGGTGCTCACCACACGCCAATCTGGCAATCCGGTTTCGGATGCTGCACGTACACCGGCGGATCGGGCCACCGCATGGTGTACTTTTCCGGAAAAGTGGTCTTTTTGACCGTGTGCCTCACAAAGGGGTGGGAGCCGTGAGGACCCTTCACGGCAGCTATAGGGGCCGCACTAGCCCCGTGAAGAGGTTAAAAGCATCAAAAGGTGTTGTGCACGAGGGGGACTTTAGTCTCCCCGAAGGTACTCTGGGGTTGATGCCCAGTTTAAAATATGCACAGGGGTTTAACGAAAGGTTACGGTGTACTCGGTGTTTTCGGTTCGTTTTTCCTTCCTTGGTACTATTAGACATCTACTTTGTTTGTCACTGACGTTACCCACTCCGTGACAGGTACTGCTACTAGGTGCGTCAGCCGGGGTGACGGTGGGGCTGCGTCGTGAGGACCGTAGTCGGACACTTGGTTATTATGATTATATCTCATTTCCTTTTTCGTATAAATACTAATTTGCTTGTGGATGGCTTTAGTTGTGAACATGTATTAATTAGCTCTGTGGATGAGGTGTATTCTTATGTTTTAATTACGTTTAGTGGCGTTCCTTTTATCCGGCATGTTTTCATGATAAATTAAAGGATTGCGAAAATGTTTCTCAAAACGAAGTGCGTGTGGGCACGGGTTTTGCAAACGCTGGTTTTACCCTTTCCAAACACTGACGCCGCTTTATAAACTTGCTTTAATTGGTGATGAATGTCTACGGTATGGTTGTTGGTTGTGATTAATGTGTGATGAATTGTATGTGTAAATGAGACGCCGTGCATATACAAAGGAGACTCTGTCCGTGGACAGAGTGAATTTGTGTATGTGTCGGTCTGGCACGCACCGGGGTTGAGGTTTATATCACCTTATTAAGAAAAAAAAAATAGACACTAATTTTCCGCTTTAAATGACTCAAAAAACCGGGGGCGTGACAGATTAAATGGTATCAGAGAAATACAACCACAACCATGGTAGACGTGACTTACATCCAAGTGCGAGGTGCCACAAGCAAATGGGACATGAGATAACCAAGGTATATGTCGTAGTACGTGAGAGTACGGGGAAATGGGAACGTAACATAGGTGAAATCGTGAACGGTGTGATAGGTTATAACCATAGGGTTGACATGGCTTCTTTGGTGACAGCAAGCAATGGCTCGGACTAGGTCGTCCACCGAGAATGCAAACGCGGACGGAGCGGCCTCAGCCGCCGCGGAAACCAGGCCCTCCGCGACAACTGCGGGAAATGGCCGGGCAGTTAGCGACGCTGACGGAGCAGGTTCGTCAGCTGACGCAGCGACAGGCTACCGCAACCACCGAGCGTGAACCGATCCCTCCGCCCGAAGCCACAGCACCCACACGGAGCCCAAAGGGGGGGTGGTACGACGACGGAACACCCCCAGCCCCAAGGGAAGTACCCACCCAACGACTTCGGGGCCCGTGTTGGGAGCGACAGCGGGGGAGGCAGGGACGACCCCTACCCTTGGGGGATCCGCCCCGCAGAGGGATCCAGAGCAGCGAGCGACGCGGGAGAGGGTCAGGACGAATTGACTGAGTTCAAGAAGCATGACCCACCCACCTTCGAGGGAGAAACGACGACCCATGGGTCGTCGAGAAGTGGGGGATACATGGAAAAGCTTTTCGAGGATTTACTGAGAGAAGAAGAGCGGGTCCCACTAGCTGTCCACTTTCTGGAAGGGAATGCACGCATCTGGTGGAAGACGGTACGTCCGGATCCGTCCACCAACGACCCGCTCCCGACATGGTCGGTCTTTAGGGAGGAACTCTTCGGTGCGTTCTTCTCTGAAAGCGTCGAGCGGCAACTGGAAGACGATTTGAAGAACATCAGGCAAGGAAACCCGTCGTGGAGATCAAAGGGAGTTTGTGAGGTGGTCAATTGCGTCCCGTTTGTTGTACGGGATGAACCTCACAAGGCCCGTCTTTTGTGGATGGGCTGCCAGCGAATCTTCGAGATGGTTCAGGCGGCGGACCTGCGCACGTTCCGAGAGGTAGTGGACAGGCCACCATCGTGGAGAAGGTTCGCCAACCCGAGCTCGACGGGAGGGATCGGAAAAAACCAGAAAAGAAACGGACGCAGACCTACCCGGGAGGGGGCCCTCCTGGCGGGAGCCGGCCCCCAAAATATTCAAGACGCAGCAGGGAAACAAGAGTCGCCGGCCGGGAGACCTCGACAGCAAACAAGCGTGTGTTATTTCGAGCGTCGCATCGGTGACTGAATGCCCTAAGAAGCGATCACTGCTACCGCTGCGGCAAACAGGGACATTTCCGATTCAACTGCCCCTGAACCCTGGAGCGGCATCTTCCGCAGCTTCCACTCCAACGGCGCAGCCACCGGGATGGGGTAGGGCGCCAACGGGAATGCCCCGCGCCCATCGGCACCAAGAACGAAGGAAATCGCGACCACAACCAGCGAGGCTCTATTCCATGGGCAGCATGGAGCGGCACTGCCAGAGGAGGTGGTCGCAGGTATTACTTCCGTTCTAATTTTGGACTCGAACTCTTTGCACCAACTCGCTCCTTTATTCCCGTACCTTTGCGCAAACCCATCAGCTAGAAAGTAGTCCAGGATGTCTTAATGACGTAGACCCCTGGGGGCATCGCGGCACTGGCCTGGTAACCTCCCGTTTAATAAGGCTGAAGGTTGTCGTGCCCCGGGATCTGGTGGTCATACCGCTAAAAGATACGACGTGGCTTGGGCATGGACTGCCACCGAGTATCAGGCGGTCAACGACTGCGAGAACGACAGGGCAGCTACAGAAGCCGGGATTCCAGAAAACGTGTACTTGGCGTGAAAAGTACTTCCTTCCTGGCCGTCATCTCCGCGTCAAGAGCTAGAACCATAGATTCGATGCGTGGCTTATTAGCCTCTGTAGATCTAGCCACCGACGTTCCCTGCCTCAGAAATTCTGGTAAGAATTCCGGATGTATTTCCGGCGGAGCTTCCCGGAATGCCGCCGGAACGAGGGTTGACTTCCCAATTGAACTGCTCCCGCACAAGCCATCACTAACACCGTACAGGATGGCCTCCGGAGCTGAAGGAACTAAGGCACAGTTGCAAACTTTTCAAAGGTTTCATCAGACCAAGCGCGTCATCTCATCGCGCCCGTCCAGAAAAAGACGGAAGTTCCGATTGGTCGACACCGGGAACTAACAAGGCACTATCAACCATAAACCAACTGACAAGAATCGACCCTTTTGACCAGTACGCGACGGTGTTCCAAAAATTGACTGAGTCAGGCTATATCAGGCGGCAAAGGGAGGACATCCCCAAGCTTTCGTACTCGTTATGCATTCGAGTTTACGGTAATGCGACGGGTCCAAATGCCAGTGTTCCTGGATTACCCCAGGGATCAAACCCAAGACTTGTTCGTGGTGCTTCCGACGATATCTCATCTACTCGCATAGGGAGGAACATAGCATTTCGCAAGTCCTAGGATTCGGGAATGGAAACTCAACGCCAGACTCAAAAGGAGAGTTTTGTTGAAGTCGTTCCTGCTCGGCAACTGTCGCTGGACAAAAATGAAGCTTACGATCGACGACCACGACTGCTTCCGGAGGCCGGGATTACGGGCTTCTAGTTCTCCAAATGGGCACCTACGCTCAAAGGGGAAAAGTCGTCTGACCATAACTGCATGAAGCTTCACTAAGGATAGGGACGGGGATTCTCGCCCGCAACCAGTGATGAAGAACTTATTCGATGCGGTCCGAAATGGATGGGTGGAGTCTCTGCAAAGGAATCATCTTATGCATCAACACTCGTATGAGCGATTACCCGTGCACTCTAACTCGCCCCGGTGTGTTTATCTCAAGTTTGGAGACACTCCCTGTAACCGTCCCACTGCATGGGTATAAATCAAAGAGTTCAAGTCCCTTATGCAACTAGACAGCGATCCTAAAAGACTGTTACGGAATTTGAGTTGGCGTATTTCGTGAATGTATTAAGTCTTGAAGATTGAAGATGAAGAAACTTTGGATCGTATACCTCAATCTCAAGAAAGAAGAATTCAAAAGGATCAGGTACGTTTAACTAAAGAATTTTGATGATCCGAATACTTCTTATAGTGTAGAAACACCTGGAAGAGGTTTTAATTGCTTAAACATCAAAAACTGGACATGGGACATGTTCAGGATCCGGATCGAGGCTTGCAATCCGGATCCCGAAGGGTGTTTGTTCATACACTGGTTCAATCCGGATCACAGCATCTTTTGATCCGGATCCCGAACACTGGTTTTACCTTTTGCTTTTCGATCCGGATCAGGATTTGCAATCCGGATCCCGAATGTGATGTTTGGTGAAACTGTATGAACGATCCGGATCGGGGACTACGATCCGGATCCCGAACAAGCAATTTTCTGGAAACCGTCTTTGTGCTTCTGCAATCCGGATCGCCAAATCCAATCCGGATCGCCGTCGGTAATTCTTTCCAGAAAAGGCTGTTTTTGATCCGTATATTCTTCCTAGGGTTTCTAACCTATAAATAGGCCCTGTATTCATTTCTAGGGCATCCGCTATTACAGAAGAAAATAGCCGAAAAGAAAAAAAAAAATCCACATATATAGAGAAGAAAGGAAATCAATAGATTTATTCTATGTTTCTTCATCTATATTGATTGATTTGATTCTAGGTTTTCCATACTCACATTTTGAGTAGAATCAAATCAATGAATACTTAGATGGTATTTCCGATCTATCTTTAATCTAAGTATTCGGCGGATCATCACCACCCAAACAAACAACGATTTACCCCAAAATCGGCGCGTGGACTCGCGTGGCCTTGTGGATTCAAGGTGCAACCGCTCTCGTGGATTCGGAGCGAGGTACGTTCGTGGATTCGAAGCGTGCCACTGGGTGAAGACCGTGGATTCGGTCGGACGTCGTGGACTCGACGTTGGACGCTGTGGATTCAGCGTTGGGCGCGGATCGTGGATTCGAGAAGCGTCGTGGAGCGAGCGGGAAGATCTACTAGGAGCGTATGAAAAAGGTTGAGTCGTCTGTGAGTACGTTATATCACCTTGTACGTGTGTTAATTCTAGTGGATTTCGCCGTGTTATCGGTCCCGTGGTTTTTTACTCCGGTTTGGAGTTTTTCCACGTAAAAATCTTGCGTGTTCTTTTATTTTTCCGCATTGGGTTTATTTGCGCAATGATTTTTGAGTGTTTATTGTTTACACCTATTCACCCCCCTCTAGGTGTTTTTTCCCCTATTTAGATCCAATTACTTATAACCCAACAAGTGGTATCAGAGCGGGAATAGGGTTGTAAACAATGGTTGAAGGTGGAAACATCAATCGACCCCCTTTCTTTGATGGAACAAATTATGCGTACTGGAAAGTGCGGATGAAAGCCTTTTTAATTTCCATCGACGAAAGGGTGTGGCAATCAATTGAATTAGGATGGTCTAATCCAACTGAAATTTTAGATGATGTTCGCACCTTAAAACCTAGGTCGAAATGGACCAAGGAAGAGATAGACTTATCTTCTTACAATGGCAAAGGAATTAATGCTCTATTTAATGCTTTGTCACAAACTGAGTTCTCTCGCGTCTCGGCATGTGAGACTGCGAAAGAAATCTGGGATATTCTTCAAGTTACGCATGAGGGAACTAACCTAGTGAAGATTCAGAAACTGCAAATGCTCACGAGCAAGTTTGACTCTATCTCTATGGCAGAGAATGAATCCTTCACTGATTATTACACACGATTGCAAGATATCGTAAACTCATGTGCTAACTTGGGAGAGAAGATTCCAGAATTTAAAGTTGTAAGAAAAATTCTAAGAACTCTTCCTGAACGATTTCGCCCGAAGGTCGCAGCCATTGAAACAATTAAACACCCGGACGAAATGCGTGTAGAAGAATTAGTAGGTGCTTTACAAACTTATGAAATGACATTTCCTACTAACTATTCTTCTGGAAAAGCATCCTCTTCTAAGTCTTCAGGTTACGCATTGAAAACTACAAAAGAAGAAGACGCGGATTCATCCTCCTCGGACGACGACGAGAACCTTTCTATGGAGGACTTTGAGAAGCAGCTCGCTCTCTTGACAAGGAAGTTTCGCCGCAACTTTCGAAGGGGTAATCCAAGCAAAACTCCATCCTTCGGAAAGTCGAAGAAAGGCAAGGGTTCTTCAACTTACAAGTCAAGGAAGCAAGAGAACTTCTCAAAGGATAAGAAAGTTCTGAGGGACAAGTTCAGTGCTTCAAATGTCGAGGCTACGGCCACATTGCAACAGAATGTCCCAACAAGAATCCGGCTAAGAAGAAAGCGATGCAAGTTGTTACTTGGGATGACAACTCCACGTCAAATGAGTCATCCTCAAGTGATGAAGAAGACAACGCGACAGCTTTCCACGCGTCCACTACATCTTCGCCCTTCATGTGCTTAATGGCAAGTACATCCGATTCACTGTCCAACTCCTCTGTTGAAAAGATTGCAACGGACGATGAATCAGATGATTCTGAAGGTGAAGATTTTGCTCTAGCCTACCATAAGCTTTTGAGGGATTCAAAGAAACTGGCTAAGCAAAACAAGGGGTTGAAAGGGAGATTGCAGGATCTCGAAGAAGAAGTAAAAAGGGTAACCTCTCTCTCAACCGATCTTGAAGTGGAAAGGGATATTTTGATTAAAACTAATGTTTCCCTTCAAGAGTCCAATGAGCAACTCGAGAAGAATTATATGGATATGGTGAACAAAGCGAATTACTTCTTGAAGCTCAACGGCGAGGCTCGACAAGAAAAATTGGAGATGACGGAGACCATACGCCAACTGAAGGATGACTTAAAGAGATTTTCTTCTGGAAGGAGTAAGTTGGACAGACTTCTTGGTCTTGGTCAAAGAAATAAGTTCGGCCTCGGATACACTCAAACTGGAGACATTCCAAGTTCGAGTGGTACAGTATTTGTGCCTCAGTCGGTATCTCCTCCTCCGACACCGGTGTTCACGACAAGCAACGACAACAAACCTACTACATCTTCCTCGGAATCGACAAGACCAAGGTATGTTTTCGTTGTGGCATTTCAGGGCACATAAGGAGAAATTGCAAGACGGAAGCCAAACGCACACCTCAAGCACCTCTTGCAATGACTACCAAAAAGGCTATTCCTCGAAAATCAACTGCAAAACTATTGAAGGAAAAGAGCCTTGGTAGTACACCGCTCAAGACGACATCATCAAGGAGCAGCAATTCTTCAAGCAAGACGCTCTCACCTAGGAAATCAACTTCACGACCATTACCGACGCATTCCAAAAAGGTTTGGGTGCGCAAAGGTGAAATTTTCCCGTCTTGCTACCAATGTTTCCTTGCATGCATATGATAGTTCGTCTTGGTACCTGGATAGCGGGTGTTCCCGTCATATGACCGGTGACAAAAACTGTTTTCAAACATTTGAGAAAAACTCCGGAGGACTTGTTGTTTTCGGAGATGGTCGGTCTTCCAAAATTGTTGGAAAGGGAACGGTAGCTATTCCAGATGGCCCGGTTCTAGATAATGTGTTATTTGTTCATGGCCTTAAGACTAACCTCATAAGCATAAGTCAACTTTGTGATAGTGGTTATTCAGTTAATTTTTCTTCTGATAAATGCACTGTAACTGACATGAACCATGCTTTCTTTTTAAAGGGGGTTAGATCAGAAAACAATTGTTATGTAGTTCCTACTAAGATTTCTGAAAAATGTAACCTAGCATCTTTGAAAAATGAAACACTTTGGCATGAAAGGCTAGGTCACATAAACTTTAAGGAACTTGCTAGAATTTCGAATAAAGATGTGGTCAAGGGGGTTCCGAAACTTTCTTTTGAACAAAACCTTGTGTGTGGCGGTTGCCAAAAAGGAAAACAGTCTAGGACTGCACACAAGAACTTGAACCACATAGGTACAAAACGGCCTTTGGAACTTTTGCATATGGACTTAATGGGGCCAACTCGTCAACCATCTCTGGGAGGTAAATGGTATATTTTCTTATTGGTTGATGATTTTCTAGATATACTTGGGTAGCATTTCTTAAAAGAAAAAGCTGATACCTTTGATTCTTTTCTCGAAATCTGCAATCGTATTATGACTGAAAAGAATGATAGGATTACTCGAGTTAGGAGTGATAGAGGTGGGGAATTCATAAATTCCAAATTCATTGATTTTTGCACTTCTAATGGCATTAAACATGAATTTTCGCACCTTACACACCTCAACAAAATGGTGTAGTCGAGCGCAAAAACAGGGTCGTACAGGAAATGGCACGTGTTATGCTTCACAGCCGGAACTTACCTTTTATTTTTGGGCTGAAGCGGTGAACACTGCTGTTTATGTTATTAATCGCGTGTATTTGCGCCCGGGGACATTGAATACACCATATGAACTTTGGTTTTGTAGAAAACCTAACATCAAATATTTTCGCATCTTTGGGAGTCGGTGTTTTATTTTACGTGATCGTGAGAATCTTGGAAAATTTGACTCTCGAAGTGACGAAGGGATTTTCTTAGGTTATTCTACAAACAGCAGAGCATATCGAGTTTTTAACTTAGAATCTAAGACGATCGTAGAATCGATAAATGTTAAGGTAGATGAAGCTTTTCACTTTGAATCTGAAAAATCTACCCTCGATATCTCTCTTGATGATGATACACCTGCTAATGCATCTTCTTCTAACAATTCTTTCGATAATAATGATGCATCTAACGGTTCTTCAAGCTTATCTGATGTGCAGGAATCATCTCGTGTACCTCCGTCTACTCCTCTACCTCAAACGTTACGCATCTCCAAGGATCACCCTGAATCGAACATCATTGGAGATCCACAAGAAGGAGTTAGAACACGGAGACAATTGGTTTGCGGATTTGCATGCTATGTATCTCAAATCGAACCAAGGAATGTTGATGAAGCTCTCCAAGATGACTACTGGATTAAAGCAATGCAGGAAGAGCTCCATCAATTTGAGCGAAACAAAGTCTGGGAATTGACGAAGCCTCCGAAGCAACACAATGTGATAGGTACCAAATGGATCTTCAAGAACAAGAAAAATGAAGAAGGTACTATCATCAGGAACAAAGCAAGGTTAGTTGCTCAAGGCTACTCTCAAGTAGAAGGTATAGACTTTGATGAAACTTTCGCCCCTGTAGCTAGACTCGAGTCCATTCGTATATTGTTTGCGATTGCTTGTCATTTTAAAATCAAATTATTTCAAATGGACGTTAAGAGCGCCTTTTTAAATGGGTTTTTAAATGAGGAAGTTTATGTGGCTCAACCGAAAGGTTTTGTGGATCATAAACTACCTAACCATGTTTTTCGTCTGAAAAAGGCTCTTTACGGTCTGAAACAAGCACCGCGAGCATGGTACGAAAGGTTGACAAAGCACCTTTTGGAAAAGGGCTACACTCGAGGGGGAGCTGACAGGACTCTCTTTGTGAAGCATTATCAAAACAATTTCATAGTTGCTCAAATCTATGTCGATGACATTGTTTTTGGCGCAACAAGAGATAATGATGCTTCCAAATTCGCGGAGACCATGGAAAGCGAATTTGAGATGTCCATGATGGGCGAATTGACTTATTTTCTTGGATTACAAGTTAAACAAAACGATGAAGGAATTCACTTGTGTCAATCCAAGTATGCACTGGAGTTGGTCAAAAAGTTTGATCTTGAAAATTCTAAGGATTTTCCAACTCCAATGGGAACTAGCCATAAGGGACTTGGAAGTGAATCACAAAGTGAGAATGTAGACGAGAAACTGTACCGCAGTATGATTGGGAGTCTACTATATCTCACGGCTAGTCGCCCGGACATATCCTTCAGTGTTGGGATTTGTGCGAGATATCAATCAGCACCGAAGGAGGTTCACCTGAAAGCGGTGAAACGGATCATCCGATATATCAAAGGTACAATCAATTTCGGAATTTGGTATCCTATGGGAACGACTTTGGATATTGTTGGATACTCAGATGCCGATTGGGCTGGATCAGTGGATGACCGACAAAGCACGAGTGGTGCATGCTTCTATCTTGGCCACTGCCTTGTTGCATGGCACAGTAAAAAGCAGAACTGCATAGCACTCTCGACTGCCGAAGCGGAGTACATTTTGCAGGAAGTTGTTCAACCCAATTGATTTGGATGAAAAGCGTGTTGAGCGATTTCCGGATTTCAACATCTTCGGTAACCATTTTATGTGACAACACTAGTGCTATTAACATTTCAAAAAAACCCTGTGTTGCACTCTAGAACAAAACATATTGAACTTAGATATCATTTTCTTAGAGAGTAGTTGAATCAAACATTCTTCAACTGTCATATATTTCAACTGAGGATCAATTAGCCGATATCTAACAAACACCTTGGATCAAAAACGTTTTTCACTTGCGTAAAGCAATTGGCATGCTTTCCTTGAAATAAACTCCTTTGAAACCTTTGCTTAGGTTAGGTTTTGTTTTTGTTTTTGTTTTGTTCTTTATCTATGTTTTGTACATAGGACATTAATTGAGCATAAATCATAATTGACTTTAATTGCATCCTTTTATGTATTTAGAAATTTATTATGCATTTGATGTCATATATTCAATGTTGCAATGATCATTTGCGTTAATTAAACCATCTTTTAAGTGATCAAAGTCAATTTCTCTCTCAATGATCTCTTGGTATAGTCATTATCATATTTGATTGCTTAGTCGAGTATGAATTCGAGATCATGGTTTGGTTGAATACTTATAATTAAATAATTGATAGCCAATGGGGGGGAGTCAATGAAATGTAAAATGCTCAAAGATGTGGAAAGAGTTACATCCCAATGAGGAGTGTGAAAACTACCACCACATGGAGAAAATAAAAAAAAATACTCCATGAATGAAAAAGCAAATTTGTTTTGAAAATTATTGATGAAAATTCATATTGAAATACTTGACTCAGTCGTATTTTCATGGTTGGTATAAGGTGGGATTTTTAGTAAAAGATGCTCAAGAGCCACTCCTTCAACAGATTGTCTAGATTATATTATCTAACTTATCTGGGATTTCAAACATCTATTGATCTTGGTACTTCATTTTTTTGTAAATTGATGATTTGATAAAGGCATTACACATAGGATCAGGATAGATGTAAATTGAAGTTGTTCAACTTTAAGTGTTTTAACTTTCGTAAATTTTCGTTTCATTTTTGGGTATTGTGATAGATTTTGCATAATCTATTTGTTTGTATGAAACGATGTCTTTTGTTGA
>CM054940.1:20669841-20732215 GCA_029168755.2 Tillandsia fasciculata
TTGTTAGAGACCCAAGGATTGCATCGCGTCTCTGGATGAGGTATTTGGTAGTTTTTGGAAGCTTGAGTGGTGGATGACTGGATATTTACCCCCCTGTCGGTTGGGATTCCGTGTTGAGGAATGACTTTAGTTTCGAGGACGAAACTTTCTTTAGTGGGGGAGGATGTGATGACCTGGATCCCCGCAGAGCTGCTGCAGTGCATTGGGGTGGCTACTGGAGGCCTACGCGGTGTGCTGGAGGTGTTCGGGGCACGATTGGACACAAGTGTTAGACTTCGGGCTTAAAATGGATCACGCGGGTGATCGGGGGACCCCGTCGGATGTTTAGAAGTGTTTTGCGCAAATCGGATATTAAGATTGGGCTCGGCGCGAATTTCGAACTAAGAATACTCTTCCGGGGGCATCCGGCAATTTTTAGAGTGAGAATTTGGCGAAACGGACGTCAAATTCGGATTCAGCGCGCGAAAACGCTTCAGATGGACTATTTACATGAATTTTTGGGCTCGGGTTACTGTTCACGGCCGGAACAGTACTTCCGGCGATCGCCGGCGGCCGGCGGCGGCGGCGGGCAGCGCCGGCGGACGGCGAGGGCGCTCGGGCAGGCGGCGCGCGGCCGCGGCAGGCGCTGAGGGCGCGGGCAGGCGCGGCGGAGGGCGCGGGCAGGCGGCCGGTCCACGCGGCGAGCGTGCACCAAGGCGGGGACACGTGGCATTCCTATTTGGTCGGTGCAGTGGACCGGGACCACGGAGCGGCAGGGCTGGTGTATGGTGGACCGAGGTGGACACGTGGCGTCTGGTGGTTGGTCGGCTCACAGCATTTGGTCTACGGAGTATTCAGGATGGCTCATGGTCTACGGTGCACCGGGAGCGGACACGTGGCAGTCATCCATTGGTGCGGTCCACAGAGGCTCGTGCACCGGGTGCACCGAACAGTATGTTGACACGTGGCACAATCCGATTGGACGGTCAACTGTGCGGGCAGGGCAACAGACGCGACCGGGCGCGCGGGGCAGGGATGGTCGGGACACGTGTCGAAACCCATTGGCTGATTCGGCTGTTTCGTGTTCGGCAGGACACAGTGGTAATTATTGGAATTGTTTGTTTATGGTTTTCTTCATTTTCCATCCGAGGCTCATCAAAGGGATTTTTCACCACCTTAGAGGCTTCATCTTCCTGTGGGATGAGAAGATGAAATCTTCATCATGAAGAGGGGAACACTCCTGTGAAGTTTGAGGATTTTAGGAGGCTCGGATCCCGAGGTTGGGGATTTTTCGGCGCGGCGCGACGTTGCATTCCCGGATTCTTCTTCGGCGCAGCGACAGTGTTTTAGCTCCCCCGAGCTAACCAGGCAGTATTTTTCAGCGATTCTTGCGCCATCGTCTTCGTAACAGGTAGGGCTACATTTCTTATTTCTACTGGTTTTTCCCCATTCCGAGGTTTTCATGGGTTTTTCGGATCATCTTGTGACCCCATGTTGCTGTGATGGAGTTTTGGACAGCGGTTCGGTATTTCGGCGATATCTCCGCAACCGGACATCGGATTGAGGCGATTCAAAAGGGGATTTGCATCTACGCATCACAAGGAATCTCTCTGAATTTTTGTGGAATTTTGTGGAATTTCCCTGAAGGTGAGAACCCCTTTTTACAGAATTTGTAGCACAGTTTTTGGGTGAAAATATTGTTCGGGGTGGTCCTCTTGTCGATTTTGGTTCTCAGCATAGAAAAATCGTGGGAAAACGTGCAGGTACTCGTTTCGACCGGTTCGTCGCGTAGATCGCAGTGGTATTTTTCTGGAATTTTGTGGGCACGTTTCGCAGGTGAAAATGGCTGAACTGTAATCTGATTTTGGGGACAGATTTTGGGATTAAACTTGGATAGTAATTATGTGTGTATCCTTTGGGATTTTTGGCGCAGTGTTGCGGGGACTGTTGAGGATCGAGCGCGGACTTCGCTGTCAGGACTTGGATTTAGCGCTCGAGGTGGGTACCGTTGTTTAACCTCCTACTTGTGATGTCCCAACTAGGCCTATTTGAGTTGCTAATATGTTATATGGCTAAATGAACCGGTAAAATGATCATGGCATGCTAATTTGGGAATTGGACTTATAACTAGAGTTTGTGACTTCAAAAGGACTAAGTGTTGATTAATGGTTAATTCTGGTAATTAATATATCGCTTAAAACCATGGGAAGAGCTTTGCTAAAATGGATATGTGGTATATGCATGATGGGACCTCTTTTACATATACATAAACTACTTTGGGGCAACTTAGTAAAATGGAAGGTTATTTAAACGGCATATCTCTACTTTGTGAGAACTAGAATACTTGAATCATGTTTAATAATGATAAAGGACTTTGCATGCTTGTATGGACATTTAGTTAGGCCACCTTTTTCTGCTACACTATCATGCTGGAATTGACTTAGGAGAAACCATGCTTTTCTCTTCTTTTGTCTACATTTGGGGGATAGTGCGCTCGGGTTCGAGCAGGGGCTGGGATAGTGTAGTCAGACAGTTGTGGGTTTTGGGACAGGCAGGCTGTGAGGGCAGGGCATTGCGGCAACCGCGGATCTTTGGCGGTTGACCGGACAGTGGTCATTGCATCAGATTGGGATAGAGGATTTGGATTTCTTTTAGTGGATGGGTTTTCCACCTTGATCAGAGTCATGATCCAGTCCTGCTGATTTGGTACTTGTTACCCAGGCATATACTCGTGTGGGTCGCTCCCCTCGAGTGCCACTCCGGAGTGTGCGTTTTACAGGCTTCGAGTCCTCGGGACTCTCATCCCCTATCGGTGTTATGCGTTGGCCAGCATACCCGATTTGGCAGGCAGGCAGGCAGAGCAGGCAGTACCAGTGCTTACTGGTGTATCGATTGGGTCTAGGCAGGCAGGCACTTACATTCTGATGCATACATATAGCTATACTATCAGTTAGCTCATTAGAGGCATATAGTGGTAGCTCTATTCATCATCAGCAGTTTTATTTACAGCTTACCACCTTTGTTCATCTTTTCCGCCTCTTGTAGTCCTAGTGGGCACATTTGAGTTGAGGTCTACCCACTAGGGGGAGGCTGCTGTTTACAGTAGTTCTCACCCCCACTGCTTTTCCTTTTCTCTTCCCCTTTGTTTTGCAGAGTCGTCTGCGGGAGTTGCGGGACCCTCCTCAGCGGACCGAGGTAAGAGGATCGCGAATTAGATAGCGGTCTACCCAGGCACCAGTTTCAGTTAGTAGATGTACCCCAAATACTCTCAGATACTCTACTTTTCATTTCTTTTGGGTCCGGCTGCGACCGGCTGGTTGTATTTGATCAGTGAGCTGGGAGAGATATTTGTATTATTGAGAGTTTACTTTATGCACTTTACTTTTCTGCTTATCTGAGATGTATTAGCTCTAGTTTAGCTCTGTTTATGCTCTTTTATTATATCATCTATATTTGAGCAGGTTACCAGCGCTTCGTGTACACGGAAAATTCCGTGTATACGGCGGATCTGTAGACGAGCCCGGGTTCTGGTTTACACCCGGGGCGTGACAACAAAAGTTCGGCAACCCTTGCCATTTCTTTACTGTCGCCCCTACAGGCGGCGACGCCGTATACTCATTCGTCATTTATGCAGCCCCAACCTGCTGCGCTATCACCACTGGAGCCTATCTATCTGCTCCAGCTGTCATGCTGACGCTACTCTCAGGCGTCGAAACCTGTCTTCCTGTCGACGGAAGATTTCCACCGACGGCAAGAAGTCTGACCTACTGTTGGACCACTCCAACAAGTGCGGTCACCTGCTATCGCAACTCGTATACCACGTTTGACCCCGAGCCCTCTCGGGACTCGAGTCAAACAGGTGCGTTTTCCTATGTGGTGTCATCACTACTATGCACACCACAACGAAACAACCAGCCCAAACATAGCCATTTGAGCATCGCGCAGTCCATATACCGACAAAAAAGCTCGTCGACCAAATCATGCGAAAGTATAAGAGGGTACTCCTTTTCATCTCCAGCATTACGTTGTCGGCCGCCAACGTAATATCCGAAGAATGAAAGCTCGTTGCCCTCGATCAGTCCCAATATCCTTTTTGGGAACAACAATACCCAATCAAGTACTTTCGCCCAATGATCCACACACTCTCTCGTGCTAATCCCTAGGGTCTCCCTAAGGTTGCTAACCACCTAGGACTATTCCTAGGTTCTGATACCACTCTAATCTGTCACGCCCCGAGTCCGCCAATTTGTACGGTTCGGGCACGCCAACAGACCCGCCAATCGGGTAAGACCTTTTTCTACCCGAAAGGAACGGTAACATCCATAATAACACAACAAGTGTATGCGGAAGCTGTATATCAGAGTACTAAAAATCACTATAAATTTAAACTTTCATTCAATAAACAACCAGTTTAAGCGGAAATGAAAGCATACAAGAGTGAACCAAAATTAAACTTATTACACTTTACATTTCTGAACTTGCAAATAAAATTATTACAATTCTTTTACATAATTCCTCACCATACAAGGTTCACTCAAGAAATATATAAAAAGGAATACCTCTGCTAGACCCTCTAGGTCACTATGCTGCTGGGCCCTTGCCCCTGTCGTATGCCTCGCCGTCTGCATCTGATCCGTCTCGACCGCTGCATCCATTCCCGAACCTGTGGGGGGAGTCACCCAAGGGGTGTGAGAACTACGAGCGAGTTCCCAGTGGGTTCAACCACCGAGAGAAAGTGTCCTACACCACTTGGTCCAATGGAAGCAATAATAATAGTGTGCTAGGAAACTAAAATCCTCAACATCAATATGCAGCTATGCAATAATATATCACTACACTATCTGTGTACAACCATCGACCCAGCACTACTCTGTCTAGCCACACTAGGCTGCTAAGCACCAACTCGGCCACTATGCCGCTGTATACAGGGTCAAACTAACCCGGCCACCTTGGCCACTCTATTTTTCTTTATTCTTTAGATTCTGGTGCTTTAGTTCAAGTTAACCCTCAGAAATTCTTATCCAACGGGCCCGAGCCCGGTAGTCCTGCTACCATAAGATAAGATTTCTAAGGTTGCCGATAACACCCGCAAGTGTTACCCCGTCCTACGGAAGAAGCGTCCCGAACGGGTCTCTACCCGGGAGAGGGATACTGCCCGTACCTCCAACATGGGCTGGCTTCACCGTAGGTACGCCCGTTTTATCTTTATATTTTCTTTCTTTTCTTTTTACTTTAGTTCTTAGCCTCTTTGCCTTTGAACACTTGCTTTCCTTTCTTATTCGAGCTTATAGCTCCCTTTTTGCCACTGGCAAATCACTTTCTCTTTTCTTTGAGCATTTAGCTCCTTGCTTTCACTTTTAGCCCTTCGAAAGTACCTCGTCCGACGGGTCACTGCCCAGGGAGTCACTGCTCCACTTGACGAGTCTCAAATTCGAAGGCGTCAATTACATTTTCTTTATGCTTTTAGCCACTTTTAATCTTTGCCTTTTTGCAACAATTTTTCCTCTTATCCTAGGTCTTGCCATAAGGATAACCAGAGAGTCTCCTGGACTCTTAAACATTTCTCTTTTATTTCTTTAACTCAAATTGAAGTTAAAGTTATTATCCATTTGCCCAGACACCCTATGACCTTCTAGGGTTATATTTGATCATCTCTTTAAACTGGGATCTTATCCCACTTTTCTGATTCCTCACTGAATCCTAGAGTTAACTTAACTCTATTTTCCTGCTCCACCATTAACTTAGAGTTACACTGACTCTAATTCCATGTTCCACTGTTATCTTAGAATTACATTGACTCTACTTTTCTGTTTTCCCTTTCATATCTCCACACTTGATCCACCTTTTCCATCCTCCTGATTCCTTACTGAATCCTAGAGTCAACTTGACTCTAATTTCCTGTCTGTGAGTTTAAACTCTTCTAGCTCAACTTAGGTTCCCTTTACCTAAGTCCCATGTCATACTTGTCCTAGAGTTCCATGACTCTATGCTGACCTCTAGTTCACCTTAGGTTTCCTTTACCTAAGTTCCATGTCATACTCATCCTAGAGTTCCTTGACTCTATGTTGAACACTAGTTCTCCTTAGGTTCTCTTTACCTAAGTTCCATGTCATATACACCCTAGAGTTTTCTGACTCTATGTTGATCACTCTATCCAGTGTCCTTAGGTTATCACCTAAGACCATGCCACTCATCCTTCCTAGGATAACTCCTAAGTTGATGTCACTCGTCAAACCCCTAAACTAGGTTTTCTCCTAGTCTTACTACCAACAAGTTCTGTTCCCTTATATCACATGATTCCTAGGGTTGTACCCTAACATGATCACAATCATCAAGTAATTACTCATTTCTACGCATGCAATTATTTTCATATCCATCATAAAAATAATATTTATCCTCTAAGTCCTTTTTGCACATGAAAATGAATTATCTCCTTTTGGCAACTGACAGTTGCATTTATCATCTGTGTCCATCTACACATACAAATTTATCCCCTATTGTGGATAAATCATAAATATCACTTTTCCTCTAAATTTCTCTACACATGCACATATATCATCTGTTATTGGCAACCAACAGTTGCTCTTTTCATCTGTGTTCCTCTAAACATGCAATCTTATTCATAATTACCTAACGCCTCTAACAGGCTACTATCATGCTTCGAATCGAAAAGCAAAGGAGCAAGGGGAGAGGTCACCCAATTTCGGCAGAATTCCCCACCTTGTGGTGTTCCCAATTGCTTGTAGACACTTGCAATTGGTCTCCGCGCGATTCCACTTGTTCCCTCGAGCTTGCACGCAAAACGATGCACCTCTCTCGAGTCTGCACGCAAACGATGCACGTTCTCCATACCTGCACGCAAAACGGTGCACGTTATTAAAAACTCGCACGCAAAACGGTGTGCGCCAATTCAACCTGCACGCAAAACGGTGCACGTTAATTCAACCTGCACGCAAAACGGTGCACGTACCTTAAATTTGCACGCAAAACGGTGCATGCTTAACTGTAGGGTTGCACGCAAAACGGTGCATATTTTTCTATCCCTGCACGAAAAATGATGTATAATATTAGAGACTTCACGCAAAACAGTGCGCGATAAAACGATCTGCACGCAAAACGGTGCACGTCTTTTCCAACCCTGCACGAGAAACGATGCATAATATTAGGATCGGCACGCAAAACGGTGCGCGACAACACGGTCGGCACGTAAAACGGTGCACGTACCTCAAATCTGCACGCAAAACGGTGCACGCTTAACCAAAGGGTTGCACGCAAAACGGTGCATATTTTTCTATCCCTGCACGAAAAATGATGTATAATATTATAAACTGCACGCAAAACGGTGCGCGATAAAATGATCTGCACGCAAAACGGTGCAAGTTTAACTGTAAGGTTGCACGCAAAACGGTGCATATTTTTCTATCTCTATACGAAAAATGATGTATAATATTATAAACTGCACACAAAACGGTGCGCGATAAAATGATCTGCACGCAAAACGGTGCAAGTTTAACTGTAAGGTTGCACGCAAAACGGTGCATATTTTTCTATCTCTATACGAAAAATGATGTATAATATTATAAACTGCACACAAAACGGTGCGCGATAAAATGATCTGCACGCAAAACCTTGCAAGTTTAACTGTAAGGTTGCACACAAAACGGCACGGGGTCAAATTTAATGTCCAAAAAGAAACCCTACAAATTGTGCCTAAAAATACCGAAAAATAACATTACCTCGTAAGCCGCGCCGCCCACGAGATCCACAGCGCGACGCACCCCACGAAATCCCCACTTTTTTTTCTCTTTTCTTCTCTCTCTATCTCTCTCTCTCTCCCTCTCTCGAAGCTCGGTTGGAGAAGAAAAATGGAAGGAGAAGAGGGAGGGTCTGCGGGGAAGATGATGGAAGAAGAAGAAAAGAAAAAAGAAAGAAAAAGAAAGAGGAAAGAGGGGAGGGAGGGGAGGTGGACCGGGTGCACGGGCCCCCTCCAATGGGGGCCCGCCACCTGGCGGCCACCACACGCTATGCGGGCGCGCGCCCCCGCGCGCCCCTGCAGGCGCATGCCCGTACGGGCCCAATAGGGGCCCGCCATGTGGCGGCCCCTTTTGACCCGCCAGCCACCAAAGCCTCCCCTGACACCTTGATTCTCGCGCCGCCGTCGTCTCAGAAATCCGTTTTTGTCCTGGTTTCTGTCCATTTTTCATCCGTTTCCGTCCAAACTTGACAGGCGACTTCGTTTTTATTTAATTTACCACAGAAAATTTTAAATTTTCAATTTGGGTCATTTCTGGGCCACCAAAGCCCCACTGTGTCCAGAATCATTGGCGGACCCCGTTCTCGCAATCCGGGTATCCGATCAACGCGAAACTTTTTCTATGGTCTTAAAACATATTTACGGGGCTCCCGTAATTTTCTCGGAATTTTCCGACACTGTGAATTTTCCACTAAAAATCTGGGCCCCCTTTCTCAAATAAATTTTTAAATGTCTCCATTTTAACCCGATTTGGGCCCAACTCGCGTCCACATATTCTTTACTTCCCTAACTTTCATAACACTAGTATTTCATACCACCTTTATTTATATTTATTTATGTGCCGAAAATTCGGTACATTACAAGACGGAGGCACACGAGATGATTCCTGCACATCAGTTGAACTTGAAGAACCGTTAGGTGCATCAACATCATTATCGAAAGAATTGTTAGAGGAAGATGCATTAGCAGGTGTATCATCATCAAGAGAGATATCGAGGGTAGATTTTTCAGATTCAAAATGAAATGCTTCATCTACCTTAACATTTATCGATTCTACGATCGTCTTAGATTCTAAGTTAAAAACTCGATAAGCTCTGCTGTTTGTAGAATAACCTAAGAAAATCCCTTCGTCACTTCGAGAGTCAAATTTTCCAAGATTTTCGTGATCACGCAAGATAAAGCACCGACTCCCAAAGATACGAAAATACTTGATGTTAGGTTTTCTACAAAACCAAAGTTCATATGGTGTATTCAATGTCCCCGGGCGCAAATACACGCGATTAATAACATAAACAGCGGTGTTCACTGCTTCTGCCCAAAAATAAAAAGGTAAGTTCCGGCTATGAAGCATAACACGTGCCATTTCCTGTACGACCCTGTTTTTGCGCTCGACTACACCATTTTGTTGAGGTGTATAAGGTGCAGAGAATTTATGTTTAATGCCGTTAGAAGTGCAAAAATCAATGAATTTGGAATTTATGAATTCCCCACCTCTATCACTTCTAACTCGAGTAATCCTATCATTCTTTTCAGTCATAATACGATGGCAGATTTCGAGAAAAGAATCAAAGGTATCAGCTTTTTCTTTTAAAAATGCTACCCAAGTATATCTAGAAAAATCATCAACCAATAAGAAAATATACCATTTACCTCCCAGAGATGGTTGACGAGTTGGCCCCATTAAGTCCATATGCAAAAGTTCCAAAGGCCGTTTTGTACCTATGTGGTTCAAGTTCTTGTGTGCTATCCTAGACTGTTTTCCTTTTTGGCAACCGCCACACACAATGTTTTGTTCAAAAGAAAGTTTTGGAACCCCCTTGACCACATCTTTGTTCGAAATTCTAGCAAGTTCCTTAAAGTTTATGTGACCCAGCCTTTCATGCCAAAGTGTTTCATTTTTCAAAGATGCTAGGTTACACTTTTCAGAAATCTTATGAGGAACTACATAACAATTGTTTTCTGATCTAACCCCTTTTAAAAAGAAAGCATGGTTCTCGTCAGTTACAGTACATTTATCAGATGAAAAATTAACTGAATAACCACTATCACAAAGTTGACTTATGCTTATGAGGTTAGTCTTAAGGCCATGAACAAATAACACATTATTTAGAACCGGGCCATCTGGAATAGCTACCGTTCCCTTTCCAACAATTTTGGAAGACCGACCATCTCCGAAAACAACAAGTCCTCCGGAGTTTTTCTCAAATGTTTGAAAACAGTTTTTGTCACCGGTCATGTGACGGGAACAACCGCTATCCAGATACCAAGACGAACTATCATATGCATGCAAGGAAACATTAGTAACAAGACAAGGGAAAATTTCACCTTTGCGCACCCAAACCTTTTTGGAGTGCGTCGGTAATGATCGTGAAGTTGATCTCCTAGGTGAGAGCGTCTTGCTTGAAGAATTGCTGCTCCTTGATGATGTCGTCTTGAGCGGTGAGCTACCAAGGCTCTTTTCCTTCAATTGAATTGCAGTTGATTTTCGAGGAATAGCCTTATTGGTAGTCATTGCAAGAGGTGCTTGAGGTGTGCGTTTGGCTTCCGTCTTGCAATTTCTTCTTATGTGCCCTGAAATGCCACAACGAAAACATACCTTAGATCTTGACAATCCCGAGGAGGATGAAGTAGGATTGTTGTCGTTGCTTGTCGTGAATTCCAATGTCGGAGAAGGAGATACCGACTGAGGCACAAACACTGTCCCACTCGAACTTGGAATGTCTCCAGTTTGAGTGAATCCGAGGCCGAACTTATTTGTTTGACCAAGACCAAGAAGCCTGTCCAACTTACTCCTTCCAGAAGAAAATCTCCTTAAGTCATCCTTCAGTTGGTGAATGGTCTTCGTCATTTCCAATTTTTCCTGTCGAGCCTCGCCGTTGAGCTTCAAGAAGTAATTCGCTTTGTTCACCATATCCATATAATTCTTCTCGAGTTGCTCATTGGACTCTTGAAGGGAAACATTTGTTTTAATCAGATTATCCCTTTCCACTTCAAGATCGGTTGAGAGAGAGGTTACCCTTTTTACTTCTTCTTCGAGATCCTGCAATCTCCCTTTCAACCCCTTGTTTTGCTTAGCCAGTTTCTTTGAATCCCTCAAAAGTTTGTGATAGGCTAGAGCAAAATCTTCACCTTCCGAATCATCTGATTCATCGTCCGTTGCAATCTTTTCAACAGTGGAGTTGGACAGTGAGTCGGATGTACTTGCCATTAAGCACATGAAGGGTGAAGAGGTGGACGCGTGGAATGCCGTTGCGTTGTCTTCTTCATCACTTGACGATGACTCATTTGACGTTGAGTTGTCATCCCAAGTGACGACTTGCATCGCCTTCTTCTTTGCCGGATTCTTGTTGGGATACTCCGTTGAAATGTGGCCGTAGCCTCGACATTTGAAGCACTGTACTTGTCCCTCTGAACTTTTCTTATCCTTTGAGAAGTTCTCTTGCTTCCTTGACTTGTAAGTTGAAGAACCCTTGCCTTTCTTCGACTTTTCGAAGGATGGAGTTTTGCTTGGATTGCCCCTTCGAAAGTTGCGGCGAAACTTCCTTGTCAAGAGAGCGAGCTGCTTCTCAAAGTCCTCCATAGATAGGTTCTCGTCATCGTCCGAGGAGGATGAATCCGCGTCTTCTTCCTTCGTAGTTTTCAATGCGTAACCTGAAGACTTAGAAGAGGATGCTTTTCCAGAAGAATAGTTAGTAGGAAATGTTGTTACGGAATTTGAGTTGGCGTATTTCGTGAATGTATTAAGTCTTGAAGATTGAAGATGAAGAAATTTTGGATCGTATACCTCAATCTCAAGAAAGAAGAATTCAAAGGGATCAGGTACGTTTAACTAAAGATTTTTGATGATCCGAATACTTCTTATAGTGTAGAAACACCTGGAAGAATTTTTAATTGCTTAAACATCAAAAACTGGACATGGGACATGTTCAGGATCCGGATCGGACTCGGCAATCCGGATCCCGAAGGGTGTTGGTTCATACACTGGTTCAATCCGGATCGCAGCATCCTCTGATCCGGATCCCGAACACTTGTTTTACCTGTGTGCTTCCTCGATCCGGATCAGGATTTGCAATCCGGATCCCGAACATTGATGTTCTGGTAAAACTGTATGAACGATCCGGATCGGACTTTGTGATCCGGATCCCGAACAGGCATTTTCTGGAAATCGTCTTTCTTGCTTCTGCAATCCGGATCGTCAATTCCAATCCGGATCGCCGTCGGTAAAATCTCCAGAAAAGGCAGTTTTTGATCCTATCTTCTTCCAATGGTTTCTAACCTATAAATAGGCCCTGTATTCATTTCTAGGGCATCCGCTATTACAGAAGAAAATAGCCGAAAAGAAAAATCCACATATATAGAGAAGAAAGGAAATCAATAGATTTATTCTATGTTTCTTCATCTATATTGATTGATTTGATTCTAGGTTTTCCATACTCACATTTTGAGTAGAATCAAATCAATGAATACTTAGATGGTATTTCCGATCTATCTTTGATCTAAGTATTCGGCGGATCATCACCACCCAAACAAACAACGATTTACCCCAAAATCGGCGCGTGGACTCGCGTGGCCTTGTGGATTCAAGGTGCAACCGCTCTCGTGGATTCGGAGCGAGGTACGTTCGTGGATTCGAAGCGTGCCATTGGGTGAAGACCGTGGATTCGGTTGGACGTCGTGGACTCGACGTTGGACGCTGTGGATTCAGCGTTGGGCGCGGATCGTGGATTCGAGAAGCGTCGTGGAGCGAGCGGGAAGATCTACTAGGAGCGTATGAAAAAGGTTGAGTCGTCTGTGAGTACGGTATATCACCTTGTACGTGTGTTAATTCTAGTGGATTTCGCCGTGTTATCGGTCCCGTGGTTTTTTACTCCGGTTTGGAGTTTTTCCACGTAAAAATCTTGCGTGTTCTTTTATTTTTCCGCATTGGGTTTATTTGCGCAATGATTTTTTGAGTGTTTATTGTTTACACCTATTCACCCCCCTCTAGGTGTTTTTTCCCCTATTTAGATCCAATTACTTATAACCCAACAAGTGGTATCAGAGCGGGAATAGGGTTGTAAACAATGGTTGAAGGTGGAAACATCAATCGACCCCCTTTCTTTGATGGAACAAATTATGCGTACTGGAAAGTGCGGATGAAAGCCTTTTTAATTTCCATCGACGAAAGGGTGTGGCAATCAATTGAATTAGGATGGTCTAATCCAACTGAAATTTTAGATGATGTTCGCACCTTAAAACCTAGGTCGAAATGGACCAAGGAAGAGATAGATTCTTCTTCTTACAATGGCAAAGGAATTAATGCTCTATTTAATGCTTTGTCACAAACTGAGTTCTCTCGCGTCTCGGCATGTGAGACTGCGAAAGAAATCTGGGATGTTCTTCAAGTTACGCATGAGGGAACTAACCTAGTGAAGATTCAGAAACTGCAAATGCTCACGAGCAAGTTTGACTCTATCTCTATGGCAGAGAATGAATCTTTCACTGACTATTACACACGATTGCAAGACATCGTAAACTCATGTGCTAACTTGGGAGAGAAGATTCCAGAATTTAAAGTTGTAAGAAAAATTCTAAGAACTCTTCCTGAACGATTTCGCCCGAAGGTCGCAGCCATTGAAACAATTAAACACCCGGACGAAATGCGTGTAGAAGAATTAGTAGGTGCTTTACAAACTTATGAAATGACATTTCCTACTAACTATTCTTCTGGAAAGGCATCCTCTTCTAAGTCTTCAGGTTACGCATTGAAATCAACTAAAGAAGAAGACGCGGATTCATCCTCCTCGGACGACGACGAGAACCTTTCTATGGAGGACTTTGAGAAGCAGCTCGCTCTCTTGACAAGGAAGTTTCGCCGCAACTTTCGAAGGGGTAATCCAAGCAAAACTCCATCCTTCGGAAAGTCGAAGAAAGGCAAGGGTTTTCAAGCCACAAGTCAAGAAAGCAAGAGAACTTCTCAAAGGATAAGAAAAGTTCAGAGGGACAAGTTCAGTGCTTCAAATGTCGAGGCTACGGCCACATTCAACGGAGTGTCCCAACAAGAATCCGGCAAAGAAGAAAGCGATGCAAGTCGTTACTTGGGATGACAACTCCACGTCAAATGAGTCATCCTCAAGTGATGAAGAAGACAACGCGACAGCTTTCCACGCGTCCACCACATCTTCACCCTTCATGTGCTTAATGGCAAGTACATCCGATTCACTGTCCAACTCCTCTGTTGAAAAGATTGCAACGGACGATGAATCAGATGATTCGGAAGGTGAAGATTTTGCTCTAGCCTACCATAAGCTTTTGAGGGATTCAAAGAAACTGGCTAAGCAAAACAAGGGGTTGAAAGGGAGATTGCAGGATCTCGAAGAAGAAGTAAAAAGGGTAACCTCTCTCTCAACCGATCTTGAAGTGGAAAGGGATAATTTGATTAAAACAAATGTTTCCCTTCAAGAGTCCAATGAGCAACTCGAGAAGAATTATATGGATATGGTGAACAAAGCGAATTACTTCTTGAAGCTCAACGGCGAGGCTCGACAGGAAAAATTGGAAATGACGGAGACCATACGCCAACTGAAGGATGACTTAAAGAGATTTTCTTCTGGAAGGAGTAAGTTGGACAGACTTCTTGGTCTTGGTCAAAGAAATAAGTTCGGCCTCGGATACACTCAAACTGGAGACATTCCAAGTTCGAGTGGGACAGTATTTGTGCCTCAGTCGGTATCTCCTCCTCCGACACCGGAATTCACGACAAGCAACGACAACAAGCCTACTACATCCTCCTCGGGATCGTCAAGACCTAAGGTATGTTTTCGTTGTGGCATTTCAGGGCACATAAGGAGAAATTGCAAGACGGAAGCCAAACGCACACCTCAAGCACCTCTTGCAATGACTACCAAAAAGGCTATTCCTCGAAAATCAACTGCAACTCAATTGAAGGAAAAGAGCCTTGGTAGTACACCGCTCAAGACGACATCATCAAGGAGCAGCAATTCTTCAAGCAAGACGCTCTCACCTAGGAGATCAACTTCACGATCATTACCGACGCACTCCAAAAAGGTTTGGGTGCGCAAAGGTGAAATTTTCCCTGTCTTGCTACCAATGTTTCCTTGCATGCATATGATAGTTCGTCTTGGTACCTGGATAGCGGGTGTTCCCGTCATATGACCGGTGATAAAAACTGTTTTCAAACATTTGAGAAAAACTCCGGAGGACTTGTTGTTTTCGGAGATGGTCGGTCTTCCAAAATTGTTGGAAAGGGAACGGTAGCTATTCCAGATGGCCCGGTTCTAGATAATGTGTTATTTGTTCATGGCCTTAAGACTAACCTCATAAGCATAAGTCAACTTTGTGATAGTGGTTATTCAGTTAATTTTTCATCTGATAAATGCACTGTAACTGACATGAACCATGCTTTCTTTTTAAAGGGGGTTAGATCAGAAAACAATTGTTATGTAGTTCCTCATAAGATTTCTGAAAAATGTAACCTAGCATCTTTGAAAAATGAAACACTTTGGCATGAAAGGCTAGGTCACATAAACTTTAAGGAACTTGCTAGAATTTCGAACAAAGATGTGGTCAAGGGGGTTCCGAAACTTTCTTTTGAACAAAACCTTGTGTGTGGCGGTTGCCAAAAAGGAAAACAGTCTAGGACTGCACACAAGAACTTGAACCACATAGGTACAAAACGGCCTTTGGAACTTTTGCATATGGACTTAATGGGGCCAACTCGTCAACCATCTCTGGGAGGTAAATGGTATATTTTCTTATTGGTTGATGATTTTCTAGATATACTTGGGTAGCATTTTAAAAGAAAAAGCTGATACCTTTGATTCTTTTCTCGAAATCTGCAATCGTATTATGACTGAAAAGAATGATAGGATTACTCGAGTTAGGAGTGATAGAGGTGGGGAATTCATAAATTCCAAATTCATTGATTTTTGCACTTCTAATGGCATTAAACATGAATTCTCTGCACCTTACACACCTCAACAAAATGGTGTAGTCGAGCGCAAAAACAGGGTCGTACAGGAAATGGCACGTGTTATGCTTCACAGCCGGAACTTACCTTTTTATTTTTGGGCTGAAGCGGTGAACACTGCTGTTTATGTTATTAATCGCGTGTATTTGCGCCCGGGGACATTGAATACACCATATGAACTTTGGTTTTGTAGAAAACCTAACATCAAATATTTTCGTATCTTTGGGAGTCGGTGTTTTATTTTACGTGATCGTGAGAATCTTGGAAAATTTGACTCTCGAAGTGACGAAGGGATTTTCTTAGGTTATTCTACAAACAGCAGAGCATATCGAGTTTTTAACTTAGAATCTAAGACGATCGTAGAATCGATAAATGTTAAGGTAGATGAAGCTTTTCACTTTGAATCTGAAAAATCTACCCTCGATATCTCTCTTGATGATGATACACCTGCTAATGCATCTTCTTCTAACAATTCTTTCGATAATAATGATGCATCTAACGGTTCTTCAAGCTTATCTGATGTGCAGGAATCATCTCGTGTACCTCCGTCTACTCCTCTACCTCAAACGTTACGCATCTCCAAGGATCACCCTGAATCGAACATCATTGGAGATCCACAAGAAGGAGTTAGAACACGGAGACAATTGGTTTGCGGATTTGCATGCTATGTATCTCAAATCGAACCAAGGAATGTTGATGAAGCTCTCCAAGATGACTACTGGATTAAAGCAATGCAGGAAGAGCTCCATCAATTCGAGCGAAACAAAGTCTGGGAATTGACGAAGCCTCCGAAGCAACACAATGTGATAGGTACCAAATGGATCTTCAAGAACAAGAAAAATGAAGAAGGTACTATCATCAGGAACAAAGCAAGGTTAGTTGCTCAAGGCTACTCTCAAGTAGAAGGTATAGACTTTGATGAAACTTTCGCCCCTGTAGCTAGACTCGAGTCCATTCGTATATTGTTTGCGATTGCTTGTCATTTTAAAATCAAATTATTTCAAATGGACGTTAAGAGCGCCTTTTTAAATGGGTTTTTAAATGAGGAAGTTTATGTGGCTCAACCGAAAGGTTTTGTGGATCATAAACTACCTAACCATGTTTTTCGTCTGAAAAAGGCTCTTTACGGTCTGAAACAAGCACCGCGAGCATGGTACGAAAGGTTGACAAAGCACCTTTTGGAAAAGGGCTACACTCGAGGGGGAGCTGACAGGACTCTCTTTGTGAAGCATTATCAAAACAATTTCATAGTTGCTCAAATCTATGTCGATGACATTGTTTTTGGCGCAACAAGAGATAATGATGCTTCTAAATTCGCGGAGACCATGGAAAGCGAATTTGAGATGTCCATGATGGGCGAATTGACTTATTTTCTTGGATTACAAGTTAAACAAAACGATGAAGGAATTCACTTGTGTCAATCCAAGTATGCACTGGAGTTGGTCAAAAAGTTTGATCTTGAAAATTCTAAGGATTTTCCGACTCCAATGGGAACTAGCCATAAGGGACTTGGAAGTGAATCACATAGTGAGAATGTAGACGAGAAACTGTATCGCAGTATGATTGGAAGTCTACTATATCTCACGGCTAGTCGCCCGGATATATCCTTCAGTGTTGGGATTTGTGCGAGATATCAATCAGCACCGAAGGAGGTTCACCTGAAAGCGGTGAAACGGATCATCCGATATATCAAAGGTACAATCAATTTCGGAATTTGGTATCCTATGGGAACGACTTTGGATATTGTTGGATACTCAGATGCCGATTGGGCTGGATCAGTGGATGACCGGAAAAGCACGAGTGGTGCATGCTTCTATCTTGGCCATTGCCTTGTTGCATGGCACAGTAAAAAGCAGAATTGCATAGCACTCTCGACTGCCGAAGCGGAGTACATTTCTGCAGGAAGTTGTTCAACCCAATTGATTTGGATGAAAAGCGTGTTGAGCGATTTCCGGATTTCAACATCTTCGGTAACCATTTTATGTGACAACACTAGTGCTATTAACATTTCTAAAAACCCTGTGTTGCACTCTAGAACAAAACATATTGAACTTAGATATCATTTTCTTAGAGAGCTAGTTGAATCAAACATTCTTCAACTGTCATATATTTCAACTGAGGATCAATTAGCTGATATCTTAACAAAACCTTTGGATCAAAAACGTTTTATTCACTTGCGTAAAGCAATTGGCATGCTTTCCTTGAAATAACCTCTTTTGAAACCTTTGCTTAGGTTAGGTTTTGTTTTTGTTTTTGTTTTGTTCTTTATCTATGTTTTGTACATAGGACATTAATTGAGCATAAATCATAATTGACTTTAATTGCATCCTTTTATGCATTTAGAAATTTATTATGCTTTTGATGTCATAATATTTCAATGTTGCAATGATCATTTACGTTAATTAAACCATCTTTTAAGTGATCAAAGTCAATTTCTCTCTCAATGATCTCTTGGTATAGTCATTATCATATTTGATTGCTTAGTCGAGTATGAATTCGAGATCAATGGTTTGGTTGAATACCTTATATATTAAATAATTGATAGCCAATTGAGGGGGAGTCAATGAAATGTAAAATGCTCAAAAGATGTGGAAAGAGTTACATCCCAATGAGGAGTGTGAAAACTACCACCACATGGAGAAAATGAAAAAAAAGGATACTCCTTGAATGAAAAGCATATTTTTGTTTTGAAAATGTTGATGAAATTCATATTGAAATACTTGACTCAGTCGTATTTCATGGTTGGTATAAGGTGGGATTTTTAGTAAAAGATGCTCAAAGAGCCACTCCTTCAACAGATTGTCTAGATATATTATCTAACTTATCTGGGATTTCAAACATCTATTGATCTTGGTATTTCATTTTCTTTACTAAAATTGATGATTTGATAAAGGCATTACACATAAGATCAGGATAGATGTAATTGAAGTTGTTCAACTTTAAGTGTTTTAACTTTCGTAAATTTTCGTTTCATTTTTGGGTATTTTTGATAGATTTTGCATAATCTATTTCTTGTTGTATGAAACGATGTCTTTTGTTTAAAGTTGACATGGTAAAGTGCTTACATACTTTTTCTGGATTTTATGGAATTTTTCTGAATTTTTCTGGAGAAAAAGTTGAAGCCGATCCGGATCGGGGTAAGTGATCCGGATCCCGAACGCAGGATTCTTCCTGCGGGTAGCCGATCCGGATCACATTCTCGATCCGATCCGGATCACGGCTAGGGTTTTTATAAGAACAAAGAGGATTTGATTTCTTTTACCCTAATCTTTTGTTCTAAAATCTCTAGAGCTTCTCTCTCTAGATTTCTTGCATTTTGGAGCTTCCAAACTCAAAGTTCTTCGGATTCAAGTAAGTTTTATTGATCAAAATCTCGGTTTTTCACAGTTTTTATGGTTTTTCTTCAAACGTGAGTTGAAATCTTGAATCTTTTTCGTTTGTGAATGGTTTTTGATCAAATTTCTTTTGAAATAAGAACTCTGGGTCAATTAGTTTTGCTTTTATGCTGGGTTTTCTCAAGATAAACGAGTTTTTAGGCTTCGATTTCTAAAAATTCTGGTTTAGGGCATAAAAGAGGAATTTTTGAAAATCATGGAATTGATCTATTTTTAAAATTCTTTTTGGAAAACTAATTTGATTCTTGGCTTCTCTACATGATTATGATTGTCTAGGAACAATGTTTCAAATTTTTCAAAATTGATGATTTTTCATGTGTTCTTGAGTTGGCTCTGCACAGGACACCTCTTAAACTCAATCACTGATGGCACTCTCTTGGTTAATCCTGCTACTGGTTACGATGGTACATACTCGAGCAACCAACAAACTGAATCGAGCCAAGAAACTCCAACGAAAAGGTGAAGTGGAAGTTATAAGTGACACAGAACTTGAAGAAAACCCTGATGAAGTACACTGGGATATGTTGACAGATGATGATGATGATGAGGTATTGCCTACTAAATCTAAACAAAAAGGAACTAAATCAGTTGACGGCAAGAGTGTCAGATCCAAACATCTACGACTGGAGTACCGTTTTCTAAACTTCATAACATGTATAACATTCTGCCCAACATGCAGACCAAGGTTGTGAGATGGGAGCGGCTGCTATTCCTATATCTCATAGGTCATCCCTCTGAGGCTATTGGATTGAACATGAATATTCCCTATATAATTTGGAACAGAATGTCAAGATACATTGTGCATCCTCATCCCTCTGAGCGACTTCCATTTCCTCTACTCATCATGAGGATCTTACGAAAGTTTGACATTGATGTAAGCTCAACATCATATCAGCACAGTTGCGGGATGATAGATGAATCAACAATTGTGAAGTCACTTCACAAATTACCTCATGTTATTGGAAAGAAACCTTGTGACGGCACCTCGGCCTCAACGTCTCGACAAGAACCCGGCACGGATGATGAAGCATCATTGACTTCGATCTTCAAGTTACAACAACAACTATCTGTCAAGCAAGAACAGATCTTGAAAGAACAACAAAAAATTTGCAATGAGCTTGAAATAGTCACGGCAGCTCACATTACTATCACTAAAAAGGTCAATTCTGTGCACAAGCGATTGACAAAGATGTTCTACAAGCTGGGTTGCACAAGTTCTGAAGACTCAGATTCTGACAACTGATCATTTTTGACTCATTTCCTTTTCTTTTCTTTTTGTGCAGGATTTTAAGTTTTTAGTCTTATTGATACTTTTCGTTTAGTTCTCAGGTTGTGCATATTGATAGATTTTTTTAACTCTCCTTACATATTGTAGCTCTTGCTACGTTTTGGCTTTGTTTTGTGACAAAAAGGGGGAGAGAGTTAGAGAGAACTCTGAACAATGAAACAATGAATGATGTGAACTGAACTTTGTGAATATCAAGGTAAGTATCTTCAACTCAACTTTGGTTTTTATTTGTTGATTGGTGGCATGCCTCTATACTAACTATTCGACTAACTATTTGGGCATGTAATATTACTAACAAGTTGATGTTGGACTAACATAGTTTGACATTTGGTTTTCGACTGCTTAGAAGATATGTTGGTTTTAACTATGATTCTCTTACATATCTGAATTTTTCAAATGTCATGATGAGAATAAACTCTATCTCTGTATTTGGTTTTGTATGATTCAATTCTTGAGGTATCTAACGATTTCTTTTGTCAAGAATGATTTTTGTGTGCAGAGATTACAGATGTCTAAGTCTAGAGTCTGTCTTAGGAGTTTATCTCATGTTTTTAATTTCTGGATCTCTTTTGTAAATTTTTGTTGTATGGTGATAGCAACAAAAATATCTTTTTGAATTTTCTTTTGTGGATTTGTGTTTTGTCACGAAACCGCCAAAGGGGGAGATTGTTACGGAATTTGAGTTGGCGTATTTCGTGAATGTATTAAGTCTTGAAGATTGAAGATGAAGAAACTTTGGATCGTATACCTCAATCTCAAGAAAGAAGAATTCAAAAGGATCAGGTACGTTTAACTAAAGATTTTTGATGATCCGAATACTTCTTATAGTGTAGAAACACCTGGAAGAATTTTTAATTGCTTAAACATCAAAAACTGAACATGGGACATGTTCAGGATCCGGATCGGACTCGGCAATCCGGATCCCGAAAGGTGTTGGTTCATACACTGGTTCAATCCGGATCGCAGCATCCTCTGATCCGGATCCCGAACACTTGTTTTACCTGTGTGCTTCCTCGATCCGGATCAGGATTTGCAATCCGGATCCCGAACATTGATGTTCTGGTAAAACTGTATGAACGATCCGGATCGGACTTTGTGATCCGGATCCCGAACAGGCATTTTCTGGAAATCGTCTTTCTTGCTTCTGCAATCCGGATCGTCAATTCCAATCCGGATCGCCGTCGGTAAAAATTTCCAGAAAAGGCTGTTTTTGATCCTATCTTCTTCCAATGGTTTCTAACCTATAAATAGGCCCTGTATTCATTTCTAGGGCATCCGCTATTACAGAAGAAAATAGCCGAAAAAAAAAATCCACATATATAGAGAAGAAAGGAAATCAATAGATTTATTCTATGTTTCTTCATCTATATTGATTGATTTGATTCTAGGTTTTCCATACTCACATTTTGAGTAGAATCAAATCAATGAATACTTAGATGGTATTTCCGATCTATCTTTGATCTAAGTATTCGGCGGATCATCACCACCCAAACAAACAACGATTTACCCCAAAATCGGCGCGTGGACTCGCGTGGCCTTGTGGATTCAAGGTGCAACCGCTCTCGTGGATTCGGAGCGAGGTACGTTCGTGGATTCGAAGCGTGCTATTGGGTGAAGACCGTGGATTCGGTTGGACGTCGTGGACTCGACGTTGGACGCTGTGGATTCAGCGTTGGGCGCGGATCGTGGATTCGAGAAGCGTCGTGGAGCGAGCGGGAAGATCTACTAGGAGCGTATGGTAAAAGGTTGAGTCGTCTGTGAGTACGGTATATCACCTTGTACGTGTGTTAATTCTAGTGGATTTCGCCGTGTTATCGGTCCCGTGGTTTTTTACTCCGGTTTGGAGTTTTTCCACGTAAAAATCTTGCGTGTTCTTTTATTTTTCCGCATTGGGTTTATTTGCGCAATGATTTTTTGAGTGTTTATTGTTTACACCTATTCACCCCCCTCTAGGTGTTTTTTCCCCTATTTAGATCCAATTACTTATAACCCAACAAATGTCATTTCATAAGTTTGTAATGCACCAACTAATTCTTCTACACGCATTTCGTCCGGGTGTTTAATTGTTTCAATGGCTGCGACCTTCGGGCGAAATCGTTCAGGAAGAGTTCTAAGAATTTTTCTTACAACTTTAAATTCTGGAATCTTCTCTCCCAAGTTAGCACATGAGTTTACGATGTCTTGCAATCGTGTGTAATAGTCAGTGAAAGATTCATTCTCTGCCATAGAGATAGAGTCAAACTTGCTCGTAAGCATTTGCAGTTTCTGAATCTTCACAAGGTTAGTTCCCTCATGCGTAACTTGAAGAACATCCCAGATTTCTTTCGCAGTCTCACATGCCGAGACGCGAGAGAACTCTGTTTGTGACAAAGCATTAAATAGAGCATTAATTCCTTTGCCATTGTAAGAAGAAGAATCTATCTCTTCCTTGGTCCATTTCGACCTAGGTTTTAAGGTGCGAACATCAGAGATAATTTCAGTTGGATTAGACCATCCTAATTCAATTGATTGCCACACCCTTTCGTCGATGGAAATTAAAAAGGCTTTCATCCGTACTTTCCAGTACGCATAATTTGTTCCATCAAAGAAAGGGGGTCGATTGATGTTTCCACCTTCAACCATTGTTTACAACCCTATTCCCGCTCTGATACCACTTGTTGGGTTATAAGTAATTGGATCTAAATAGGGGAAAAAACACCTAGAGGGGGGTGAATAGGTGTAAACAATAAACACTCAAAAAATCATTGCGCAATAAAACCCAATGCGGAAAAATAAATGAACACGCAAGATTTTTACGTGGAAAAACTCCAAACCGGAGTAAAAAACCACGGGACCGATAACACGGCGAAATCCACTAGAATTAAACACGTACAAGGTGATATAACGTACTCACAGACGACTCAACCTTTTACCATACGCTCCTAGTAGATCTTCTCCGCTCGCTCCACGACGCTTCTCGAATCCACGATCCGCGCCCAACGCTGAATCCACAGCGTCCAACGTCGAGTCCACGACGTCCGACCGAATCCACGGTCTTCACCCAATACACGCTTCGAATCCACGAACGTAGTTGCACCTTGAATCCACAAGGCCACGCGAGTCCACGCGCCGATTTAGGGTAAATCGTTGTTTGTTTGGGTGGTGATGATCCGCCGAATACTTAGATTAGAAATAGATCGGAAATACCATCTAAGTATTCATTGATTTGATTCTACTCAAAATGTGAGTATGGAAAACCTAGAATCAAATCAATCAATATAGATGAAGAAACATAGAATAAATCTATTGATTTCCTTTCTTCTCTATATGTGGATCTTCCGTATAAGATGATATTTGATTATGACGGCTCTATATGGATTACCCTAGAAAAATGAACCATAGGGTCTATTTATAGGTTAGAAACCATTGGAAGAATATACGGATCAAAAACAAACCTTTTCTGGAAAATTTACGGACGGCGATCCGGATCGAGATTAGTGCGATCCGGATCGTCGTAACAAAAAAGACGATTCCAGAAATCCATGGGTTCGGGATCCGGATCACAAAGTCCGATCCGGATCGTTCATACAATTCACCAAACTTTCATGTTCGGGATCCGGATCGTGATGGTTTAGGATCCGGATTGAAATTGCCAATGAACAAACATCCTTCGGGATCCGGATTGCCGAGCACGATCCGGATCCTGAACATGTCCCATGTCCAGTTTTTGATGTATATGCAATAAAACTTTCTTCCAGGTGTTTCTACACTATAAGAAGTATTCGGATCACCAAAATCTTTAGTTAAACATACCTGATCCTTTTGAATTCTTCTTTCTTGAGATTGAGGTATATGATCCATAGTTCTTTCATCTTCAATCTTCAAGACTCAATACTTTCACGAAATACGCCAACTCAAATTCCGTAACAACCTGCTCAGATATATAAGAAATATAATAAAGGAGCATACAACAGAGCTAAAACTAAAACTAATACATCTCAGACAAAAGCTGGAAAATAAAAGTACAATAAAGCTCTCAAATAAGTACATGTGTCTCTCCCAGCTCACGAAATAAATACAACCGGCTGGCAGAAGCCAGACCCAAAATAAAAGAAAATATAACTGTCTGAGAGTACAGGGGGTACATCCAAAACTACAAAGCTCGGAATCGGGGGAGTAACTATCTAATCAGCTATCCTCTTACCTCGATCCTGGGTAGAGGGTCCCGCAACTCCCGCAGAAGACTCTGCAAAACAAAGAGGGAAAAGAAAAGAGAAAACAGTGGGGGGTGAGACTACTATAAAAACAGTAGCCTCCCCTAGTTGGTAGACCTCAAACTCATACATGCCTACTAGGACTAACAGAGGCGAAAGTGCAAATGAAGGTAGTAAGCTACAAGTAACCCTACTGATAAAGAACTACCACTAATATGCCTCTAAAATGCCTAGCTAAAAGAATAGCTAATGGTATGCACCAGAATGTCACAGACTACAAGACCAACCCAATCGAAACACCAGTAACACTGGTACTGCCTGCTCTGCTGTCATCTCAAGAACCAGTAACTGATCGGCACACGGCACGATCCCAAAAATATCCAATCGACCGGCACACGGCACGGCCCTAAGCCTACTCCGGAGTGGCACTCGAGGGGAGCGACCCACACGAGTAAAGTATGTAACCATAAGTATCTGATGTAGCAGGACTGGATCAAGACTCTAAATATGTGGGAAGACCATCCACTAAAGAAGCCCGATCCCTCACCTCCAATCTGATGCAATAATAATAATAATACTAATAAGCCGGTCAACCGCCCACAGTCCGCGGTTGCCGCAACACCCAACCGTCAATCCCCGACTGTCCCAACTCTGAACATCTGACAACACAATCCCCTAAGACTAGACAACAGGAGAATGAATAAAAGCATGGTTTCTCCTAAGTCAATTCCAGCATGTATGTGTAGCAGAAAAAGGTGGCCTAACTAGATGACCATTCAAGCATGCAAAGTCCTTTACTTGATAAAACCATTTCAATTAGTCTAACATATGCAACATTAAGTGTTTGGAACCTCTGATGTATATGTGGCATGATATATGATTCATGATACAATTTGGATGCATAATCTACTAGCAAGTTTCCCCTTTTTACAACATGAATTCTAACCACATGCTTAAACCTTCACTTAACATACAACATGATATGGCTTTAGTATTATTTCCAAATAATTAACTGCATATTTAAAACATGGAAACACCACTTACTAACTTGTAGCTTGCTAACAATGCAAATATTATCAAAGAAATCTTAATCTCATGCAAGCATGCTTGGTACATCCACAATTAATAACACATGATCAAGGCATTCCAATAGGCCTAGTGACATTCACAAGTAGGAGGTTCACAACATCACCCACCTCGAGCGCTAATCCAAGTCCCCAAATGCGAATCCCACGCTCTGTCCAAAAACTCGTCACAAATCTGTACAAAATACCCCAAAGGAAAGTGCATAAGCTATTCATTCTCATTTTCCCAAAATCTGTCCCCTAATACCACAGTCCAGAATTCTCTAATTTTTACCTGCGAAAACTGCCCAGAAAAATCCAAGAAAAATACTATCGTGATCCTCGCGACGAACCCGTCGAAACGAGTACCTGCACGTCCAAATCGGAGTTTCCTACGCTGAGATAAAAATCCGGCAAGGGGAACACCCCAAACAAAACTGTACCAAATCTCTGTAACAAAGAACCACAGAAAAAGGAGGTTCTCACCTTCGTGTAAATTCCAGAAAAATCTGAGAAAAATCTAGGAGATTCCTTGCGAAAAGTAGATGAACTTTGCCTTGTGAATCGCCTCGATCCGATGCATGTGCTCAAAGTTACAGCCAGAACACTGCGGTGCTGTCCAAAAATCCGCGAAGAAAAATGGGTCAAATGGGAGATCGAAAAACTCTAAGATCAGCATGGAAATCAAGGAAGCTCGAACACAGAAGTTGAAGTCCTACCTGTCGAGAGTCCGATGGCGCAAAAATCGTTGAAAAAGGAGGTCGGGGTGAGTCGGGGGAGCCCAAACACTGAAAAGGGTCGAAGCGGGTCGAAGGTGAACAAGCGTCGCGCCGCGCCGTAAAATAGCTAACCTCGGGATGCGTGCCTCCGTAAATCTTCAAAGTTCTCCAATGGATAGTGCTCTGTGAGGGGAAAAACTTCTCTGAAGACTCCACAGCGAAAAGAGGTGTAAAAAGCCCGAAAAAGGACTCAGGAAGCCCTTTTATAGGCTCAGCCCAAAGCCATAAGTGGGCCGGGTTTTCGGGCGCAACTTTCGGGCGCCCGAAAACCCGAAGAAGGGTCGGACGGCCCCGTCCGACGCGCCCGAAAATTTGTGGAGCTGACACGTGTCCCCATAACAGGGAACAGCGGTGCAAGGTACCCCGCCGTGCGCCACGTGTCCTCCCGCGGTCAGCGGGGTAGGTACGGACCACCAACCGCGTACTGACGCGTGGCGCACTCGAGTACGGCCGCCGCTCGCGTCGCGATGCGTGGCGCACTCGAGTGCGGCCGACAGCCGCGTCAGCGCCCCTCTGTGCGCGCTCCGTCCCGAGGTAGGCCTTCACGGACTCCGTGCACCGCGCAAGCTGAGCCCGCCACTCACCTGCTGCCACGTGTCCCTGCGCCGGGTCCATGCACCCGCGCAGGGAACTCCGTGGACCGCGCTCCTGGCACGGCCCAACCACAGGCCGAAACGTGGCTCCCGCCCGTTTTCCTGCGCCACCGCTCAAAAAGCTGCACCGGCCGCTCCCAAATCTGCGGACCGCGCACTCAAGACCCCCTAATAGGCGCCCGCCACGTGTCCATGCGCCGGGCTCGTGCACCCGGCCGCGCCGCTCCATGCACCAAGCGCTGCGGACCGACCAGTAATGGGCCGCCACGTGGCAACCGGCGGTCCACGGCCTTCCCCCATGCACCAGAAACCACAAGAAACTTCCAGGTGTCCGTTTTCGGTCATCCGGACTCCAAATTAAACATGCAAATAGCCGTTTTCAAGCGTTTTTCCGCGCTAAATCCAAAACCAACCTCCGTTTGGCCAAATTCAATTTCTAAATTTCGCCAAATACAGCCGAAGGCCCAAACAGCTACGAAATCTCACAGGGTCCATCTGTGGCACTCCTTGGATGCACCATGGGCCAGACACCAACACTAGGTGTTATACAAAGTGGATTCATCAGGGAAATTGCATGGGGAAAACCAGAACACTACAACACTACCTCGAAATCCCGGAGCTGAGGAAGGGCCAAAAGATCAACAGGCCAAAAACCAGGGCCCTAACTGCACTGGGCAGGACCAACGACACACATCTATGTGCAACACGTGATCAGGTATCTGAACCTCACGAGCACAAGCTATGGGTCCTATCTCTATGTCAACCAATCTCCAAGCGCTGGGTCAAAACACCAAACTGCCACAGTTTCCATCAAGTCTGCCGATACAACTCACGGCCTCAACTGCATTGGACATAATCCACAGGCCTCCTCCACATGCACACACCAACGGAAACCTGTATCTCTAGTGCACGTGGTAACAAATCTACCTCCAGTCCAGGCAGGAAAGCCCAAAAACACTCAACTCAAACTGCTGTAAGGAAATCATGCCCGCGATAACCTGGTCCACTGCCGTAGCGCCCTCCAACCGGGCGGTACAGACTCATCCGCTCAATGTAGATGGTCGTCGCTCAGTCTGCCCCGACGTCGTGGCCCTATCTGCCTAAAAATGTCCCGGCTGTCCACACAAAAAATATCGCCCCTGCCTGTGGTCACACTGCGGCGCAGAATGCGGCCCACCACAAATGACACAGTCATCCCGCTGCTGCTGCTGATACATCGGCTGTGGAAAACCTCCTGGTCTCTGTCTCCTCTGAGACTCACGACCCTCAGATTAGAATCGTGGCGGCCCCGGGGTCTCGATTTACTCGACTGTCCAAACTCAGGCGGCACTGGATGCCTATCTCCGGAGCTGGTCCCTGGCGCTCCGTCTCTCTCTGACATGATCACAGATCCTCGGTCAACCCACCGAGCATACTCAATTGCTGCATCTAACGTCGGCGCTAGCCGAGAATGCACCAAGTGATAGATATTCCAATGTAGTCCTTTCTCAACTAGCTCCACCTCCTGGGCCTCATCCAGGCGACATGGGGTACACCGCTCAACAATCGTAAAACTTGCGAACATACTCCAGAAAAGGTCGACTCCCCTGCTGCAGGAGTCTAAGATCCCCTTCCAGTTCTGCTTACACTGTCGGGAAAGAAGGCCCTGAGCCGCAAAGCACGAAACCGGTTCCAAGTCAACAACTGCGCTCCCGGTAGTCCAACAGGACGAACTCGACGCCACCAAATCTAGGCGTCCTGTCAGACCATCTCAATCTCACTAAAGCAACCACCTGGTAACTCAGCCAGTGTAGTGAACCGGGAATTGGAATATAAATAAGGTAAATAAAATGGTATGAAATACTATTTTATTGAGTTAGAAAGTCCAGGATGACCTGGAAACGAATTGGGCCTAAATCGGGATTAAAATAAGATATCTGAAATCTTATGTGAGAAAGTGTGTCACGCCCCGGGGGTTTTCATTTAGCGGAAACGTTATACAAGGAAAGCATTTGACGCGCAAAATCTCAATTTTTTTGAAAACCTCCTTCCCCGGCGCGTGCCCAGACCCGCCGCATATACAGATTTACTCGGAAATCGGGCAGAGTCTCCTCTGTATATGCTCGGCGTCGCGGCTAATACAACAGTCACATACAATCATCATTTCGCATTTAATCACAACAGTACCGCTACTAACAATGCAGGAAGGTTAAAACAATACCCGTGGCCAGTTAAGTTGAAAGGATAAACCCAGAGTTTTTGAAGACAGGCCCACACGACCCTCAGTTTTAGAAAACGGTTTGAAATCCACATAAATCCACATAAGTTGGAAAACGGGTCCACACGACCCTAGATCTTTGAAAACAGTTTTCGAAATTCTTCTCTTTTATTTTTGGTTTGGAAAACAGCCGAACGGGGATAGAAGAGAAAAATAGTAATATGCATCCAACCAGAAGTCAACAACATCCACACGACCCCACGAGGGTATCGAGAACCACACAGTAACTACAATACTGAATGAAATGCGGAAAAAGTAAAGGGAAATAAAAACAAACTGGGGCTCCCACAGCCCGATCGCTCCCACCGCGGCCTCACCGTCGTCTACCTCCCACCCCTGGATGAACCTGTCACAGAGTGGGTAGTCAGTGACAACAACAGGCTAAAGTAATAAGCGGTAAAGTAATAACAAACCACAAAGCACGACTAGCTGGAGCAACCACTCTGCTCATAAAATCAATCCGCAGTCACCTGTAACCTGTAACACCTCACCTGTAACACCTGACCTCGTCGGTCCCCAATCCGACGGGTCGCACCGCCCACACCTTGGTGCCTCAAACCCCACACCTACGGGGGTCCCCACTACGTCACCTCGTGGGTAAACACGGGTCAAGGACCGCTTTTCCGGAAAAGAGCACCCTTAGCGGTGGCCAAACCGCGGGTGCTCGTGTCGCAACCTCGGGCCACAGAACCAAACACAGGTAATATAGTAACACACTGAGACCATTAGCATTAGGAATAATAAAACAGGAAATTTAACATTATCACTATTATCCGACTTGTAAGATCCGTCTCAAAGATGACAAAAGAAACCCACCTGTCACGCACTATGACTGCCGCTCGGTCACTCCGCGCCCCGGCGTGTTCCCTAAACCTACGAGAACCCACTGTCAGGACGAAGTCATAAACCCCTCACCTATAATTTAGACGCGGCCGACACCGACTAGTCCCCCGTTGCTTGGACGCGAGGAGGGCTCCCCGGCGCGGAAGAAGCAACGGCCCGGTCGGTCCCGGCGGCGGCAACGGCCCGGCACGGCGCCCAAGTCCCCACGGCGTCCACGCCCGCACGCGCGGCGGCGCCCCGCGCGGTGCTCGGGTCCGCACGGGCCCAGCCCGCACGCGCGGGCTGCGCCCCGCGCGGCGCCCGGGCCCGCACGGCCCTAGCCCGCACGCGCGGGCTGCGCCCCGCGCGGCGCCCGGGCCCGCACGGGCCCAGCCCGCACGCGCGGGCTGCGCCCCGCGCGGCGCCCAGGCCCGCACGGGGTCCAGCCCGCACGCGCGGGCGGAGCCCGCGCGGCGCCCAGGCCCGCACGGGGTCCCGCCCGCACGCGCGGGCGGAGCCCCGCGCGGCGCCCTGCCCGCACGCGCGGGCGGCGCCCCGCGCGGTGCCCAGGCCCGCGCGGCGCCTTGCCCGCACGCACGGGCGGCGCCCCGCGCGGTGCCCTGGCCCGCGCGGCGCCCCCCGTGCGGCGACGTACGGCCGGCCGTGGTTTCCCCCCCTCCTCCTTTTCGCGCGACGGCGCGTCTCAACCCTCGAATTTAACACAAGAACTACGTAAAAATTTTACAAGAAAAACTCACCGATCTCGGTGCTACCAATTCGCCAATGGGGGAAGGAGAGGAAGAAGAGGTTCGCTCCGCGCTTGCCGGGTCTTGGGGGTGGTCGATCGCTCCCTCCCTTGCACCGTCCTTGCTCCGCCGATCGAAAGGAGAAAGCCTGGGGAGAAGGGGAAAAACCGCTTCCTCAACTCGATGCGTTACGCTCAGGACAAGAAGGGGGAAAAATAATGCCCTAGCCCCGAGTCGTAGCGTCCAAACAAAAAGGGGAGGGTCGATTACCAAAACCCCAGACCCAACCATCTAATTAACCAAATTGGCACAATCGACCTAGACCCCGCGTAATCAAGAAAATAATTAGATAACCAAACGGGGTAAACAGGGTGCGAACCTGGGTCCAGCCTGCCTCGGTAACCGTACTAAAACTTCCGGAATTTATTCTGGGAGATTCCGGGGTCCGAATCCACAACCGATTTCGCCTGCGGTCTCCGTTTCGCGAGCTTTATTGACTAAAATTACTCGCGAGCCCCGATGATCTTTCCAGAAACTCAGAATTATTAGTCCCCCCTTCCCGGACCCCTGAACGAAAAGCGAAAGAAATTAAAAAAACAAAGGCAGACCCCAGGATGGAACCACAACAATTTAAACCAGCGGATACTACACCACTCACCTTTTAAAAACGAGCTTCGTCCTCGAAGCTCAAACTTGGATCTCGGTGAAAAGATAGGGGTAGCCCTCCCTCATCTTGGACTCCAGCTCCCACGTCGCTTCCCGCTCCTCGTGGTTGCTCCAAAGCACCTTTACGTAGGGGATGACTCGGTTTCGGAGCGTCTTGCTCTCACGTGCTAGGATTCGAACCGGGGTTTCCTCGAAACTTAGATCCTCTTTTACTTCAAGTGTTGAAACATCCAGAACGTGCGAGGGGTCGGGAAGGTATTTCTTGAGCATTGAGATGTGAAACACGTCATGAATCTGGTTGAGGTTCGGTGGTAGAGCGAGGCGGTAGGCTACTGGGCCAATGCGTTCCAGGATTTCGAATGGCCCTACAAACCGTGGGCTCAGCTTGCCTTTCAGTCCGAACCGTTTGATTCCCTTGGACGGCGAGACCCGCAGAAATACGTGTTCTCCCACCTGGAACTCCAAGCTGCGGCGTCTCCGATCCGCGTAGCTCTTTTGTCGACTCTGGGCGGTTAGTAAGCGCTGTCTGATGAGGCGCACCTTCTCCTCTGTCTCTTCCACTAAGTCGGGTCCCAAGAATTTTCGCTCTCCCAAGTCATTCCAGCAGATCGGGGATCGGCAACGTCTCCCGTACAAGGCTTCGTAGGGTGCCATCTGGATGCTAGCTTGGTGGCTGTTGTTGTAGGCGAATTCCACGAGTGGCAAGTAACGCTCCCAACCGACTCCCCAATCAAGTACACAGGCCCGGAGCAGGTCCTCCAGCGTCTGTATCACCCGTTCTGACTGCCCGTCTGTCTGAGGGTGGAAGGCTGTGCTAAAATGCAATTTTGTCCCCAAGGCTTGCTGCAGACTTTGCCAAAACTTCGAGACGAAGCGTGTGTCTCTGTCTGATGTGATCGATACCGGTACTCCATGCAGCCTCACGATCTCGCTAAGGTAGACCTGAGCCAACCGCTCTCTGGTCCAGGTTGTGTGGATGGGTAGAAAGTGCGCTGACTTGGTTAGCCTGTCCACCACGACCCATATTGCGTCGTGGCCTTGCTGCGAACGTGGGAACCCGGTGACAAAGTCCATCGTGATATGATCCCATTTCCACTCCGGCACCGGCAGGGGTTGTAACTTTCCCGCCGGCCGCTGATGTTCCGCCTTTATCTGTTGGCACACCAGGCAGTGGGCTACGAAACGTGTCACGTCCCTCTTCAGCCCGGGCCACCAAAAGGTTTGCTTGAGGTCTCTGTACATCTTTGTGCCTCCTGGATGCGCCGCATAAGGGGCGTTGTGTGCCTCGGTTAGGATTTCCTTCTTCAATTCTGGGGTATCCGGCACGCAAAACCGCCTGCGGAACCGTAGAGTGCCGTCACCCTCTACAGAAAAGTCGCCTTCCTGATCCGGTACGATCTTATCTCTTACGAGCTGTAAATGCGAATCCGCCTGCTGTCCCTCTCGAATCCTCTCGAGCAACGTTGGCTTGACCACCAAGGTTAACAATTGCGCAACCGTGCCTGCGGGCACTACCTCTAACCTTAGCCGTGAGAAGTCCGCAATCAAGTTGCTCTGCTCAGTTATCGCGCCCACTGTTCCCTCTTCCAATTGCCCTTTTCTGCTCAGGGCGTCCGCTACCACGTTTGCCTTCCCGGGGTGGTATTGGATTGATAGATCGTAATCCTTCAGTAACTCGAGCCACCGCCTCTGCCGCAGGTTTAACTCTTTTTGGGTGAACAGATATTTAAGACTCTGGTGGTCCGAGAAGATGTTACAGTGCACCCCGAAGAGATAGTGTCTCCATAGCTTCAGGACGAAGACTACTGCAGCCAGCTCTAAGTCGTGTATCGGGTAGTTTCTCTCGTAATCCTTTAGCTGTCTAGACGCATAGGCTATCACCTTTCCCCGCTGCATCAGCACACCCCCAAGGCCGATCCTCGAAGCGTCGCAGTACACATCATAGTCCTCTCCCGGTGTTGGTAATACTAGAATTGGTGCCCTGGTTAGCCTTCTTTTGAGTTCTTCAAAACTCTCCTGGCATTTAGCCGTCCATACAAACTTTTCACCTTTCTTGGTCAATCGGTTTAAAGGGGCCGCAATCTTCGAGAAGCCTTCGACGAAACGTCTGTAATAACCCGCCAGTCCCAAGAAACTGCGGATCTCCGTCACCGTCGTCGGCGGCTGCCAGTCGATCACCGCCTCTACCTTCTTGGGGTCCACCGCGATTCCCTTCGCCGAGATCACGTGCCCCAGGAAACCCACCTCGCGTAGCCAAAATTCGCATTTCTTAAGCTTAGCGAACAGCTTTTGCTCCCTGAGGGTTTGGAGTATCGTTCGCAGATGGTCCTCGTGCTCCTCGTCGGTAGGTGAATAGATCAGTATGTCGTCGATGAAGACCACCACGAACCGGTCTAGAAAAGGTTTGAAGATCCGGTTCATCATATCCATAAAGATCGCGGGGGCGTTCGTAAGCCCGAAAGGCATGACCGTGAACTCGTAGTGGCCATACCGCGTCCGAAAGGCGGTCTTTGGGATGTCCTCATCTCGAACCCGGAGCTGGTGGTAGCCCGACTGCAGATCAATTTTTGAAAAGACCGTCGCTCCTCGTAGCTGATCAAAGAGGTCGTCGATTCTGGGCAGGGGGTACTTATTTTTCACCGTAACCTTGTTTATTCCTCTGTAGTCAATACAGAGCCGCAGGCTTCCATCTTTCTTCCGCACAAAGAGTACCGGTGCACCCCAAGGTGATACACTCGGCCTGATAAACCCCTTGTCCAAGAGATCCTCCAGTTGCGCCTTCAGCTCTTTTAACTCCGCAAAAGCCATTCGGTAGGGCGCCTTCGTGATGGGTTGAGTACCCGGTAAGAGTTCAATAGGGAATACCACCTCTCGTTCAGGAGGTATCCCTGGCAGCTCTGTTGGGAAGACGTCGGGGAATTCCTTCACCACCGGGATGTCTGCGAGTGTCGTCGGGGGTCGGGTGACCAGATCCACCGATGCCAAGTAGGCCACGCACCCACCCTCCACCAATCTCCTGGCTCGAGCCGCGGATATTACCGCCGGGAAGGATGTACTCTTGCACGCCAGGTACGCATTCTTAGGAAAACTTGGTTCTTGTAGTTGCACCATCCGCTTCTCGCAATCAATTAATGCTTGGTACCTTGAGAGCCAGTCCATGCCCAAAACAACGTCATACTCCTTCAGGGGAATCACCACCAAATCCCAAGGGCAAGCCAGTCGCCCCAGCTTAATTGGGCAATTGGCCACCAAACCGGTCGCCTCCAGTGTCCCACCCGCTGTCTGCACCGTCATACGGCCTTGGAGAGGTGTCACCTCGAGATCGTGTGCAAACACGTAATCAGAAGAAATGAATGAGTGGGTTGCTCCAGTGTCGAAGAGGGTTCTAGAACGGGAATTTGAAACAGAAGTTATACCTGCAAGTACGTCCTCCGGCGGGTCCGATTCCTGGCGAGTCATTGAATAAATTCGCCCGCCCGGTAGGGGCTGTCTTTCCTCCTCGTGCCGAGAAGCCGGGGGCCTAGAGGTCGACCCCATTGGAGCTTTCCCCCGTCCCGACTGCTGTGGTGAAGGCGTGGACGCGGCGGAGGAAGCTGGTCCCAAGACAAGGGGGCAGTTGCGGCGGAAGTGCCCCTGCTTGCCGCAGCGAAAGCAGTGATCAACTCTCTGGGGGCAGTCCAACACCCCGTGCGATCCCCCGCATATTACACAGGGCCTACCACCTGATCTCGGCCCTGCCGTAGGTGCGCTCCGTGCTCCCGACTGTTGCCTCCACCGTTTTGGGGGTCGGCTCCCAGACGACCCCCCCCCGTGATTCTGCTGTGGCCGCTTCCTATCATCATGCTGTGCCGGGGCCTCCCTCCTGGCGCGGGTAACGGCAAACCCGCGCTCTACAACGGTGGCCCGGTCGACCACCTTCTGGAATGTGTGCAAATCAGCAGCCTGAACCACTTGAAAAATCTCACTTCGCAACCCATCCACGAACAGTTGCGCTTTGTGGGATTCGTCCCTTATGACGAAAGGGACGCAATTTGCCAAGCGCACGAATTCGCGCTGATATTCCATAACTGTTCTGTTCCCTTGCTGAATATGGTTTAGGTCGTCCTCCAGCTTCTTCTTAACGCTGCTAGTGAAGAAGGCCCCAAATAGATCCTGCTTAAACATCGCCCACGACAGAAGCACGGTGCCCTGGGTGGGATCTGGGCGCACCGTCTTCCACCATAGACGAGCGTTTCCCTCCAAAAAGTGGACCGCCAGGGGGACGCGCTCGGGGTCCTCTATGAGTAAGTCTTCAAACAACTTCTCCATCGAACCCACCCACTTTTCAACGACCCAGGGGTCGGTCGTCTCTCCATCGTACGTGGGCGGTTCGAACTTCATAAAATCCGCCAGATTAGCCCGCACTCGTTCTCGCTCTGACTGGGGGACTGTCCCTTCCCCAGCGACGGCGGCGGCCGCGGAGGTACTCCCGCCGAGGGCTCCCGGCGCCGGCCCCGCGGGTGCTGATCCTGGTGCTGCTGTCGGTATGGTAGTCTGGGTGGCCATTGCTGCCGGTGGGGGGGCTGCCCCTGTTGCTGGCGGTGGTGCGACTGGTGCAGTTGGCCCCTGTGGAGGGGCAGGAGCGACTGGTTGCTGCTGCGTCAGTTGACGTACATGTTCTGTAAGGGTCGCCAGCTGCCCCGCCATCTCCCTCAACTGTTGCCGCAGGAGCTGGTTCTCCGCGGTTGCCGATGTCGTCGCATCCGCCCCCACCTCCTCAGCCGATGCCCTGGTTCGAACCATTGTCTGTCGCACATACCATCAGAACAAATTAGCTCTAGACCAACTAGAAGGAACCACCATAAACATCGGGAGGGAAAAGAAAAACACTATCTATACATCCCCTTTCCCCGGTCTCTCACGTCCTACGCTCGTAATCCCTGCACATTTCATTTATTAGTAGCAAAGTGTGGTATCTCGGTGGATGTTGGGCCATGTACTGCTGTGATTAAAGCAACCTCTCTGATACCATCTTAATCTGTCACGCCCCGGGGGTTTTCATTTAGCGGAAACGATATACAAGGAAAGCATTTGACGCGCAAAATCTCAATTTTTTTGAAAACCTCCTTCCCCGGCGCGTGCCCAGACCCGCCGCATATACAGATTTACTCGGAAATCGGGCAGAGTCTCCTCTGTATATGCTCGGCGTCGCGGCTAATACAACAGTCACATACAATCATCATTTCGCATTTAATCACAACAGTACCGCTACTAACAATGCAGGAAGGTTAAAACAATACCCGTGGCCAGTTAAGTTGAAAGGATAAACCCAGAGTTTTGAAGACAGGCCCACACGACCCTCAGTTTTAGAAAACGGTTTGAAATCCACATAAATCCACATAAGTTGGAAAACGGGTCCACACGACCCTAGATCTTTGAAAACAGTTTTCGAAATTCTTCTCTTTTATTTTTGGTTTGGAAAACAGCCGAACGGGGATAGAAGAGAAAAATAGTAATGTGCATCCAACCAGAAGTCAACAACATCCACACGACCCCACGAGGGTATCGAGAACCACACAGTAACTACAATACTGAATGAAATGCGGAAAAAGTAAAGGGAAATAAAAACAAACTGGGGCTCCCACAGCCCGATCGCTCCCACCGCGGCCTCACCGTCGTCTACCTCCCACCCCTGGATGAACCTGTCACAGAGTGGGTAGTCAGTGACAACAACAGGCTAAAGTAATAAGCGGTAAAGTAATAACAAACCACAAAGCACGACTAGCTGGAGCAACCACTCTGCTCATAAAATCAATCCGCAGTCACCTGTAACCTGTAACACCTCACCTGTAACACCTGACCTCGTCGGTCCCCAATCCGACGGGTCGCACCGCCCACACCTTGGTGCCTCAAACCCCACACCTACGGGGGTCCCCACTACGTCACCTCGTGGGTAAACACGGGTCAAGGACCGCTTTTCCGGAAAAGAGCACCCTTAGCGGTGGCCAAACCGCGGGTGCTCGTGTCGCAACCTCGGGCCACAGAACCAAACACAGGTAATATAGTAACACACTGAGACCATTAGCATTAGGAATAATAAAACAGGAAATTTAACATTATCACTATTATCCGACTTGTAAGATCCGTCTCAAAGATGACAAAAGAAACCCACCTGTCACGCACTATGACTGCCGCTCGGTCACTCCGCGCCCCGGCGTGTTCCCTGAACCTACGAGAACCCACTGTCAGGACGAAGTCATAAACCCCTCACCTATAATTTAGACGCGGCCGACACCGACTAGTCCCCCGTTGCTTGGACGCGAGGAGGGCTCCCCGGCGCGGAAGAAGCAACGGCCCGGTCGGTCCCGGCGGCGGCAACGGCCCGGCACGGCGCCCAAGTCCCCACGGCGTCCACGCCCGCACGCGCGGCGGCGCCCCGCGCGGTGCTCGGGTCCGCACGGGCCCAGCCCGCACGCGCGGGCTGCGCCCCGCGCGGCGCCCGGCCCGCACGGCCCTAGCCCGCACGCGCGGGCTGCGCCCCGCGCGGCGCCCGGGCCCGCACGGCCCCAGCCCGCACGCGCGGGCTGCGCCCCGCGCGGCGCCCAGGCCCGCACGGGGTCCAGCCCGCACGCGCGGGCGGAGCCCCGCGCGGCGCCCAGGCCCGCGCGGCGCCCTGCCCGCACGCGCGGGCGGCGCCCCGCGCGGTGCCCAGGCCCGCGCGGCGCCCTGCCCGCACGCGCGGGCGGCGCCCCGCGCGGTGCCCAGGCCCGCGCGGCGCCCCCCGTGCGGCGACGTACGGCCGGCCGTGGTTTCCCCCCTCCTCCTTTTCGCGCGACGGCGCGTCTCAACCCTCGAATTTAACACAAGAACTACGTAAAATATTTTACAAGAAAAACTCACCGGTCTCGGTGCTACCAATTCGCCAATGGGGGAAGGAGAGGAAGAAGAGGTTCGCTCCGCGCTTGCCGGGTCTTGGGGGTGGTCGATCGCTCCCTCCCTTGCACCGTCCTTGCTCCGCCGATCGAAAGGAGAAAGCCTGGGGAGAAGGGGAAAAACCGCTTCCTCAACTCGATGCGTTACGCTCAGGACAAGAAGGGGGAAAAATAATGCCCTAGCCCCGAGTCGTAGCGTCCAAACAAAAAGGGGAGGGTCGATTACCAAAACCCCAGACCCAACCATCTAATTAACCAAATTGGCACAATCGACCTAGACCCCGCGTAATCAAGAAAATAATTAGATAACCAAACGGGGTAAACAGGGTGCGAACCTGGGTCCAGCCTGCCTCGGTAACCGTACTAAAACTTCCGGAATTTATTCTGGGAGATTCCGGGGTCCGAATCCACAACCGATTTCGCCTGCGGTCTCCGTTTCGCGAGCTTTATTGACTAAAATTACTCGCGAGCCCCGATGATCTTTCCAGAAACTCAGAATTATTAGTCCCCCCTTCCCGGACCCCTGAACGAAATGCGAAAGAAATTTAAAAATCAAAGGCAGACCCCAGGATGGAACCACAACAATTTAAACCAGCGGATACTACACTCATGTTCTCTAACATGCTGTACTGCAGGTAACAATGATACATACACATCCCTAAACAGCTAGAATTAGTGTGCAGATCGTAAATCCTGAAAGCGAGGCCACCCACCTGATCAGACGAACAGTCAAAAGTCCTACAGCTGATAATACCAAAAGTAGCAGCTACACAGTATCCAACAGGTCCAGCACAGTCCACACTGCTCCTGGTACAAAATTGAGCTGTTGTTACACAAATATTCCTCCCAAAACTGTCAGATTTAACACACAGTAATTCAGCTGCAAAGACGGGCAAAAATCACCTGCTGGAAGTCCTCAGAAAAATCCGAATAAAATATCCCTGCGATCTACGCGTCGCTAGCTTCGAAACGACTACCTGCACGCCCAAATCCGAGTTCCCAATGCTGAGATATAAAATCGGCAAGGGAAACACCCCAAACTAAACTGTACAAAACTCCGCAGATAAAACTCGGGAAGAAGAAAGATTCTCACCTTCAAAGCAAAGTCATAAAATTCTGAGAAAAATCCAGGAGATTCCTCGCGAGAAGTAGATGAGAATCGCCTCTTGAATCACCTCGATCCGATGTTGGTGCGCAAAGTTACGGCCAAAACTCTGCGATGCTGTCCAAAACTGCAACTGTACCAAGGGCTCCAAAGATGATGAAATTCACCTGATGTTTAGCAATATTTAGCTTTTCTCTTCAATATGAAAAATGTAGGTCATTGAGTCTTGGTGAATTCCCCGCAAAAATCAGCTTAAAATTCCACTTCTTCAATCCTAGGGAGCAAAAACACTGAGCATTGCTCAAAACCACATCCAGAATCTCAGCTGTACACAACAATCCCAAAGATGGCTTAATTTACCTAACTTAGAGTCCAAATTGGAAATTCCATAAAATACGAAAATTGGAGCTCTGTAAGTCCTGGAAATTTACCAACAAAAATCAACTTAAAATTCCATTTGTACATCCCAGGGGAGTAAAAACATTAACCTCTGCTCGAAATCTCAAACTGAAATCAAGTGTCTCAAAGATTGCTATATTTACCTGGTTTAGAGCTTCAATTAGGTCTCCTCTTCAATACCAAAGTTGTAGATCATGAAGTTGTGAAGAGAACCACGCAAGAACCATCCCAAAATTCCATTCCTACACTTCTGGAGACCTCTAGGAAGAAAATGCGACGAAGTTGAACCCAAAACCAGCAATGATCAAGCTCCAACAATGGTGGATTCCTTGATGAAGAAGGAGAAGATGGAGGCTGCTACAAGTGCTCCTTTGCAGCAAAGGGGTGAAGAACATCCAAAAGAGAAGCCCCATGCTGAATAGCCCTCTTAAATAGGTTTAACAAGCTCCTAAATTGGGCTTAAGGTGCAATATACACACCCTCACCAACTCCCTCTCCCACACAGGATCCCTTGCACCAGATCCGGTGCAAGGGAGGTCGGACCCTTTTGGTCCGACCGGCTGCATGGGTGCCAGCGCAGCCCGCCAACGCGCGGGCGCGCGCCACGCGCGCGCGCGCATGCGCGGCGTTCGGTGCCCGGCGCACCGCGCGTGCACCGGGCGCCCGCCCGTGCACGTGGACCGGGTGCAGCGCGGCCGTGGACCGCGCTGCACCGGCCGGTCTACCGACCGTGCGCCAGGCCCCGTGGACCCGGTCCACACCCCCAGCAACACCAAGAACTTCATAATAAGCCCAAAAATGCCCAGAAAAGCATATTTCGCACCGTTTTTTCGCGCTGAGTCCAAATCAACCAACCGATTTGCCAAATTCTAACTCTAAAAATTCCCGAAGGCGACCGGAGAGGTAACTTTTATCCAAACTTCGCCCGGAGTCCAATTCTAAGGCCCGAAGTCCACCACTGGTGTCCAAATTGCTCACCAACTTCACCAACACTCCACGCAGGCCTCCGAACGCTGTCAAACAACCAGAAAACTTTCCGCGGGGAAACCAGGTCCTCACATCCTCCCCCACTAAAAGAAAGTTTCGTCCCCGAAACTAAAACAATCCACCACAACAAGACCAGACCGACAAAACCAACACAACAACCAAGGAAGGTAAGGTCCCACCAGTAGGAAAGTCATCAACTCTCAATCCTCCATTTATAAAACAACTGAAATTAGCGAAAAGTCCAGAAATTTCGAAAGGCCAGTGCCTTCGCCCCAATCAAACAAGAACAGGTTCGGGCACTGTCTCCATTTCTGAAGCAGCCTTTCAAAATTTGCGTCCGTTCGTAAATTTCAGCACAATAACGAAAAAAAACGGGAGAGAAAAGTGTTGATGTCGTTCCTGCTGTGGCCACAAACGAAACTACAACCTAACCAAAACCTCTAAGGACACAACCTCTAGTCCTAACAAATAAAGCTCCCGAGGTGGCATCTGTCCAAAGTCGCTGAAACCGACGCTGCTGGAAGGATACGTCAGCAATCCGAGAGAACGAGCTCCTCCTGTCCAACTCGCCGAAGGGTAACAACTCTCATTCCATTGTCAGTCGTAGCATGGTACCGCACCAACTAGTCTAACCTGAGAGCTCAATCCAAGTCCTGGAGCTGTCCTTGTATCGTCACCTCAGCGGGTGAAGTCTGAAGTCTCAACTGTACAATCAGGCATCGCAATCTCTCACTACTCATCGGATACAGGGAAGAATCCAATCGCCCAAAACATGTAGCAAAATTCCTAACCCATACTCATGCAAGGATGCCGATGCAGATACTCAACTAATAGTGCAAAAGGATGCAGCGGTAACGAAATGCTCATCTCAATTAACAAAATAAAACATACCTGCCACGACACGATCTGTCGCAGGGGTGTCCTCCACCAGGCCTGCGTAAACTCGTCCGCTAGGTGCCGCAGATCGTCGTCCCGTCTGTCCCGACGTCGTGGCCCACTCTGTCTGACGGTGTGCTGGAGAGGCTTCCGCTGCATGGATAGGCAAGGGGGGTGCTGTCGCAATCGGCAGCACTGACAAGATGGCCTGGGGGCAAGCTGCGCGGAAATGTCCCAACTCTCCACAGAGGAAACACCGACCCTGTCTCTGCTCACACTGCGACGGTGGATGAGGCCCGCCACAGATGACACACCGCTCCTGCCGCTGCTGCTGATACTGCTGCTGCTGCTGGGGCCCACCTGATCTCTGACGCCTACGAAACCCACGACCCTGAGGATGAGAGCGTGGAGGTCTCGGAGGTCCCTGCTGACTCGACTGCCCCTCATCCAACGGTACCGGGCGTTTCGCCCCTGGAGTCACTACAGGGGCTGGCGCCACCTCTGCCATCACTGCCTCTCCTGACTCAACATATAAAGCCTGCTCCATCGAGGCCTCCAAAGTCTGCAGTCTGCGGGAGCGAACAAACTGATAAATATCCCGACGCAATCCTCGCTCGAACATGTAGATCTGATGAGCCTCATCCCTGGCCACGTGAGGCATACTAGCCAACAACTGATTGAAATCAGCTATGTATACGTGCACGGGCCGATCTCCCTGACGAAGAGTCCTCAGCCGCTCCTCCAGTCTCTGACGGACGCTCTCAGGGAAGAAAGCTCCCAAAAGAAGGCTGCGAAACTCAATCCATGTGAGAAGCTGCGTCCCCGGCGGCCCAGCCGGTCGCACACGCCGCCACCAAGCCTCGGCGTTACTCTCCAAGAAATGTGTAGCCAAGAGAACCCGGAAACGATCCTCAATAAACAAACTCTCGAAATGACGCTCCATGGCCGTGATCCAAGACTCGGCCTCCCACGGCTCAGCTCCCATACCAGAAAATCGAGGGGGATCAAACTGGCGAAACCTCATCAACAAATCCACCACCATCCGCTGCTCAGCTGAAGACAGAGGTCCCGTCGACCCAGACGGTGGTCTGCAAAGAACCGGCTCAACAGGAACTGCCGGTGCTGGAGGAACAACAGGGGGCGCCGCAGCTGGGGGAGAAGGTACAGGCGAACTATCATGGGGTGCTACCGCTGGCTGCGACCTCTGCTCTAACAGAGCCATCATCCGGCCCAAGGCCTCCTCCTGACGGCGAGAAGCCTCCTCCTGGCGTCGCAAGGTCCCCTCCTGACGCTGAATAACCTCGGACAACTGTGCCACCTGAGCACGGAGCTCCTGTACCTCATCCTGATGTCCCTGTGCTGGCTCCTCCTGCCCAGGCTCATCGGCGGGGAAAGGCTGAGAACGCGTCTGTACCCTGCGTCGGGGAGGCATCGTGCCCACCTGCAACACACATGCAAACATCAGGACAGTACCAAACAACACTCGACCCAATCCAGCGAAAGTCTAAGACATGTCATCCATTCCCTAGCATTATGTTGTCTGCAGCCAACATAATCACTTAGGAGAATAAACATGCCAATCACTCATCCCGTCTCGTGGGAGAGGTATAAAACTCAATCAGGACTCTCGCTAACAGTCACGACTCTCACGTAGTCATCCTAATGTCCAACCACAAGCCTAGGGTTTCTAAGTCCAACAAGACCTACAACCTAGGCTCTGATACCACTCTAATCTGTCACGCCCCGGGTCGAAACTGCGACCCGGGCTCGCCAACAGATCCGCCGCCCATACGGGAAGCCCCGTATGACGTAGCGTCTAACCTGCAAAAGAACATCTATACTATACAGATATCAGAGCTGAAAAGTAAACTGCTGGAAATAAAAGCTAATGAACAACTACATCTCTCAGATAATACAAACCAACCTCACCAAAATACATAATCTCTCAAGCAGTAAAATAAAAGTACAACTCTATACCTCACTACAAAGTCTCTCAACATAAACTCTCAAAAGTGAGGGGGTACATCTACTCTCTGGACGACGACTGGTAGGGATCTATCTCGCGACTCCCTTACCTCGATCAGAAGAAGCAGCAACAGGAGCAGCAGGAACAGGAGTAGAAGTCCCTGTGGGAAAAGACACCACGACGGGTGTGAGAACTACGTCCCAAGTAGTTCTCAGTGGGTGCCGCCAACAAGCCCGACGGTCTGCCCACTAAGTCTACTAGAGGCATAAGTAACAATAATATAAACTGAAATGAAAGGCTGGAAAAGTAACTCTACAGCTACTATGCCTCTATCTAGATGCTCAAAAAGTGGAACAGATGAAACATGATGCATCTACTAACTCACACAGTACATTCACCCAATCTATACTGACTGCCGCATAGGGTCCAGTCAAACCTGCGCCCACCTACTGCCGCACATCCTCAATAGGACGGGTCTACCGTAGGGTGTCCGTGAAAACTGGCCCAGCCAGAGGGACGGCGTCGACAAGTCGCGATAGCAAGTAACAGGCCCAACTCCGGAGTGGCACTCGAGGGGCGCGACCCCACCGAGTAAAGTATCTGCGCATCTCTGTCGAGCTCAATATGGCTCATGCAGGCTATAATCCAAACCACGATCAACAAGATCGACCAACAACACTAACTCTCAACTCACAGGCTGGAAAACCACACAGCCGGGACCACCGTCCCCCAGACGGCTCCCAAAACAGAACACCAACCAGGGCCTGAAAGTTCCGGAAGACCGACACCTACAACCCTATCAAACAAGAACAGGTTCCAGGCTTGGCCCCCGTCGCTTTCGTCCCAACCAAGAAACGGCCCCTAGAACCCGGACCACTCGAATCCTTTCGAGTGGGAAAATTTATAGGAAAAAGGTGACATTTGTTACAGAAAACTATTTTCACCCAGCCCACACAGGGTGAGGATTAAAAGTAGTACCCTTTTTGAAAAGCTATCTTATTTTGAGAAGAAATCCATTTTTCATGATTTTTAGTTCTTTTTAGGAAAATAGTTAGAAAATAAGTGTTTTATCCAAACCCCGAAGGGCTGATGCCTTTGTCCAATCAAACAAGAACAGACTCCAGCGGCCCTTCGATGCTTGGAAAGAAACATTGGCAGACTAAAATCATGTGTATGTCGAAAAGGGTTCTGGGTTCTAGGTCCGACTAACACTAGTAAACTACCGCCACTAACACAGTGGCGACAACCCAAACAGGGAAAACAAGACCTCCCGAGACCACCGTTTACCCCAAACGGTTCCCGGTACAGACAAGCGACCCACTACATCTACCAGACTCCACTCTGCTCCCAAGCACGAGTGCAAATGCATCCCACACTAAAAAGAAGTCCCGACCGCTCGGCCCACTACCCGGGCGAGGATAACACTAAGTCCAGGAATGAAACAATATGTGTGGATGTCTAAACATAAATAACCCTAGCCCAAGTGAGGGTTTTCTACTGGTCTGGTTATACATGCAACATATGACGGTGGTGCTAGGTCAAGTCCAAGGATAGCGAATAAATAAGGATGTGGAGAATACTGATAAGGAACACATGCTGAACTGAACAAGTAAGCAATCCCAACTCATGTTCTCTAACATGCTGTACTGCAGGTAACAATGATACATACACATCCCTAAACAGCTAGAATTAGTGTGCAGATCGTAAATCCTGAAAGCGAGGCCACCCACCTGATCAGACGAACAGTCAAAAGTCCTACAGCTGATAATACCAAAAGTAGCAGCTACACAGTATCCAACAGGTCCAGCACAGTCCACACTGCTCCTGGTACAAAAACTGAGCTGTTGTTACACAAATATTCCTCCCAAAACTGTCAGATTTAACACACAGTAATTCAGCTGCAAAGACGGGCAAAAATCACCTGCTGGAAGTCCTCAGAAAAATCCGAATAAAATATCCCTGCGATCTACGCGTCGCTAGCTTCGAAACGACTACCTGCACGCCCAAATCCGAGTTCCCAATGCTGAGATATAAAATCGGCAAGGGAAACACCCCAAACTAAACTGTACAAAACTCCGCAGATAAAACTCGGGAAGAAGAAAGATTCTCACCTTCGAAGCAAAGTCATAAAATTCTGAGAAAAATCCAGGAGATTCCTCGCGAGAAGTAGATGAGAATCGCCTCTTGAATCACCTCGATCCGATGTTGGTGCGCAAAGTTACGGCCAAAACTCTGCGATGCTGTCCAAAACTGCAACTGTACCAAGGGCTCCAAAGATGATGAAATTCACCTGATGTTTAGCAATATTTAGCTTTTCTCTTCAATATGAAAAATGTAGGTCATTGAGTCTTGGTGAATTCCCCGCAAAAATCAGCTTAAAATTCCACTTCTTCAATCCTAGGGAGCAAAAACACTGAGCATTGCTCAAAACCACATCCAGAATCTCAGCTGTACACAACAATCCCAAAGATGGCTTAATTTACCTAACTTAGAGTCCAAATTGGAAATTCCATAAAATACGAAAATTGGAGCTCTGTAAGTCCTGGAAATTTACCAACAAAAATCAACTTAAAATTCCATTTGTACATCCCAGGGGAGTAAAAACATTAACCTCTGCTCGAAATCTCAAACTGAAATCAAGTGTCTCAAAGATTGCTATATTTACCTGGTTTAGAGCTTCAATTAGGTCTCCTCTTCAATACCAAAGTTGTAGATCATGAAGTTGTGAAGAGAACCACGCAAGAACCATCCCAAAATTCCATTCCTACACTTCTGGAGACCTCTAGGAAGAAAATGCGACGAAGTTGAACCCAAAACCAGCAATGATCAAGCTCCAACAATGGTGGATTCCTTGATGAAGAAGGAGAAGATGGAGGCTGCTACAAGTGCTCCTTTGCAGCAAAGGGGTGAAGAACATCCAAAAGAGAAGCCCCATGCTGAATAGCCCTCTTAAATAGGCTTAACAAGCTCCTAAATTGGGCTTAAGGTGCAATATACACACCCTCACCAACTCCCTCTCCCACACAGGATCCCTTGCACCAGATCCGGTGCAAGGGAGGTCGGACCCTTTTGGTCCGACCGGCTGCATGGGTGCCAGCGCAGCCCGCCAACGCGCGGGCGCGCGCCACGCGCGCGCGCATGCGCGGCGTTCGGTGCCCGGCGCACCGCGCGTGCACCGGGCGCCCGCCCGTGCACGTGGACCGGGTGCAGCGCGGCCGTGGACCGCGCTGCACCGGCCGGTCTACCGACCGTGCGCCAGGCCCCGTGGACCCGGTCCACACCCCCAGCAACACCAAGAACTTCATAATAAGCCCAAAAATGCCCAGAAAAGCATATTTCGCACCGTTTTTTTCGCGCTGAGTCCAAATCAACCAACCGATTTGCCAAATTCTAACTCTAAAAATTCCCGTAGGCGACCGGAGAGGTAACTTTTATCCAAACTTCGCCCGGAGTCCAATTCTAAGGCCCGAAGTCCACCACTGGTGTCCAAATTGCTCACCAACTTCACCAACACTCCACGCAGGCCTCCGAACGCTGTCAAACAACCAGAAAACTTCCCGCGGGGAAACCAGGTCCTCACAGCCATGCTCATGTTCACAGTCAAATCAGTGTATATGTGTTGAGGTCAAAATTATTGCCATGTGAAAATGCGCTAGCGGACGACACGTGGCATAAACTGTCGGCTAAGAAGCATTATCCAATAAAGGAAACAGTCGATGAAAAGCCAACCGCGTCTCGGCCAAGACTGAGCCCGGCCGAACACGAATCATCAGGCCGCCTCGACTGACTGATAACCTGAGGCGAAAACGGGATCGACGACCAGCTGCTCGGGCTGCAGAAGGAAAGATCCTGGAAATAGAGGGCGAGAGAGTTAGGGCGCGAATCACGCAACTAACACAAAAAAGGAAGGTGGCGCCCAGCATTAGAAAGCGCCGAAGATCGCGCATCGGCGCGTCGATGTTCGGGGATGAACGTGGACGGAAAATGGCTCCCATTTAGGATCAACTCAAAAGTAAGTTGAGAAATATGCGATGATTCCCCTTAAGTTACGCCGATTACCCAAAACGGCGATCACACATCTGTTCGAACGAGTATAAATAATCGAACCATCGAAGGAAAAGGAGTCCTGCAACCTCGTAAGCCAGTGACCACCCCTACTTTTTCATACCTTCAATTTCTACATTTACAGCTTTTCTAGACTAAGTTTACAGTTTTCCTTAATGCTTTTCTAGATAGACCTTCATACCAGCATTTATTGCTTTCTTTACAACTTTCCTTACAGCTTTCCTAGAAGTAGTCGTACTTGTAACCGTTCCTTGCAATCCCTTCCTCAAGCAATACAACTTTCAATCGGCCTTCGGCTGTATTAATTCTTGTCTCCAAATCCCGGTTCGACTTCTCTAGGCCGAACTCTACGAGAGTTTGATTAAGAAGAATTTGGCCGAGCAGATTCCTCCTCGTTCCAATTGTTTGGCACGTTGCGCATCACACCCAGAGGATCAATTCGGAGGCCGATCGTGTGATGACCCGGATCTCCGAAGAGCTTTTACAGTGTGATCAGCAACTTCTGGAGGCTTATTCGGTGTGACGGAGGTGCTTGTGCGCAAATTGGATCTTAGGATTGGACTTAGCGCGAAATTTGGATTAAGAATACTTTTCTGGATGCCTTCGGCAAATTTTGGAAGTGGAATTGGGCAAATCGAACATCGGATTTGGATTCAGCGCGCGAAAACAATGGAAATGGACTATTTAATTATATTTTTCGGAGCCCGGATGCCCAAGTACGAATTTCGAGGCAAGGGGTACTGTTCCGGCGGCCTGGGCAGCATCGGCGGCGGCGGAGCACGGTGGCGCGGGCAGCTGGCGGGCCGGCCGGTCCACGGGGCTGGCGTACACCGGGGGACGGACGCGTGGTGGCTCCCGGTTGGCCGCCTCGCGAGGCGCGGTTCATGGGAGCGCGCGGGGAGCCGTGGACCTGGGCTGGGCCACGTGGCGGCCCTGGGTTGGCCGGTCCACGTGCGCTCGGTCCACGGACGGAGCGGGGTAGGCGGGCAGGTGGCCGTACCGCGCTGGGCAGGTAGCCGTACCGCGTGGGCAGGCGGGCTCGCCTGGGCGCGCCACGTGTCGGCGCGTGTTTGGCTGGCGCCAACCACCCACGCGCACTGTGCGGGCCACGCGGCATGGCCCGGTTCGCCGGGTCCCGCTGTTTGCTGTTCGGGTGACGTGGCGCAACCAGGCGGTTTCAGGCGCACGCGAAATGGGTGCACTGTCGGGGCACTGTTGGCGCCCGAAAACTTTCGGGACGCCCGAAAGTGGGGGCCCAGCCGGAATTCTTTGAATTGTAGGTTTTGGCTATAAATAGCCCCCTTTGCAGCTCATTTGACCCTTTTACCTAGCTCCCCTGCTGTGGTACCCTTAAGAGAAGTTCTTCCTCTCCCTCTCCTCCACTCTTTGATGGATTCCCGAATTTTTTGGAGGCCGCAGCATCGGCGTTTTCTGCGAAGCGGCGCACTTCGACGCTTCTTTGATTTTGGCTTCTACCGTCGCATTTTAGTCCGCGAGGCCCCCTGGATCACCCCGATAGAATTTTAGCCGATTTTTCCCGCAGCGCGTTCACGAGAGGTACGCCTTCGATTTCTATGTTGATAACTTCACTCCGTTTCGAGTTTTTGGTGGTTTTCCCGAGGTACCTTTTGACCCCATGTGCTGCTGCGATGTTTGGGACGGTGGTGGAGTATTGTTGGGATTTCTCGGCCTACGGGCATCGGATCAGGGCGTGTGAGGACTCGATCGACATCTACTCTTCGAGAGGAACGCACCCATATTTTTATCGAAATTTTTGGAGGACTCCTCAAAGGTGATATTTAAGCTTCTTTGGGACTGATTTCCTGTAGATTTGCGATTATGGATAGTTTGGCTTACCACGATCTTCTATTTGTATCTTGGCCTACAGGTGTCGGAATGAGGAGTATAAATACTCGAATTGCATCTATTCGTCGCAAGGATCACAACCGTGATTTATCTGGATTTTTCGGAGGACTGCATGCAGGTGAAAAATCCCCCTTTTTGTGCTGGACTGTAAAAAAAGCATGTGCTGTTTTTGGGGTGTGTTGTGGTGTGATTGATTATTGGCTGTGTTGTTGGTTGGAGCAGAGGCTGCGCGACCGTGTACCGAGGGTGCGGTTTCGGCGGATTTGGATAGCGTGTGACTACGCACTTCACCGACTTTGGCTTTGCCTGCGGAAAGCGTTTTAGGTGGGTTGCTTCATCTCCATAACCGGTGGACGGTTCTCTAATTCTATCTGTTAGAATGCATGCATGTTTAGGGCACAATGTATGTGATTGAGGGGTAAGCTTAGGAATGATAAATGTACAAGGAATTGCAAGATAAATATTCATGTTATGATTGTATGAGAACTTGCAATATTTAGATATCCATGTTGATGATTAGTGAAAGCTTACCCAATGTAATGTTACCCTCTATGATTGATAGCATGCATGATTAAATGTACAACTTATAAGATTGAGATGTAAGCATGAGAATGGCCTAGATCATGTGGATTAATGCTACTTGTTATGGTACATGTCTTGGTGGATTTGATGTTGGTTTTTAGGATCCACAAGGATCTAAATAGGTACTATCAAACACCTAGAGGGGGGATGAATAGGTGTAATATTTAAAAATCAAATCTCAGTGCAAAATAAAAACCAATGCGGAAATAAAAATCAACACACCGAGATTTACGTGGAAACTCCAATCCAGGAGAAAAACCACGGGACCAACACGCAATAACAATCCACTAAGAAAAAGAAGAATAACAAGGTGATTACCGACTCCACGGACTCAAACCCCTCCTTCAAATTCTTCGGACCTTGCGCTCCACCGATTGCACGTCCACTGCACACGTTCGAATCCACGAACGCCACTCGAATCCACGAGCACACGTTTCGAATCCACGAAACGCCTTCAACACACCGAATCCACGGTACTACGTCGAATCCACGACGCAAACTCAGCCGATAAAGAAATATAGGCTTCGATGGTGATCCTTTGCTTAGATTATCCTTGAAGAACCGTAGAAAGAAATTCTAAGCAAGGTTTAGATCAATTCGACAAAAGATAGATCTTGGAAGAACCGTCGAATTTGTTACGGAATTTGAGTTGGCGTATTTCGTGAATAGTTTAAGTCTTGAGGATTGAAGATGAAGAAACTGTGGATCATATACCTCAATCTCAAGAAAGAAGAATTCAAAAGGATCAGGTACGTTTAACTAAATAATTTTGATGATCCGAATACTTCTTATAGTGTAGAAACACTTGGAAGAGGTTTTAATTGCATATTCATCAAAAACTGAACATGGGACATGTTCAGGATCCGGATCGTGGACTTTCAATCCGGATCCCGAAAGGTGTTCGTTCATACATTGCTGCAATCCGGATCATAGCTTGGGCAGTCCGGATCCCGAATGGGGTGTTTTGTGAAAATGTATGAACGATCCGGATCGTGGATTATGATCCGGATCCCGAACAGGTGATTTTCTGGAAACTGCATTCTGTGCGTCTGCGATCCGGATCGTGGCTTATGCAATCCGGATCGCCGTCGGTAAAACTTTCCAGAAAAGTTTGTTTTTGATCCGAATATTCTTCCTAGGGTTTCTAACCTATAAATAGCCCTCTATTTCATTTCTAGGGCATCGGAAAAAGAGCCGTCATTTTCAAATATCATTTTATACGGCCTTAGATCCACATATAGAGAAGAACGGAAATCATTAGATCTATTCTATGGTTCTTCATCTATATTGATTAGTTTGATTCTAGGTTTTCATACTCATATCTTGAGTTGAATCAAACTAATGAATACTTAGATGGTATTTCCGATCTACTCTTGATCTAAGTATTCGGCGGATCATCACCACCCAAACAAACAACGATTTACCCCAAAATCGGCGCGTGGACTCGCGTGGCCTTGTGGATTCAAGGTGCATCGCTCTCGTGGATTCGGAGCGAGGTGCGTTCGTGGATTCGAAGCGTGCCATTGGGTGAAGACCGTGGATTCGGTCGGACGTCGTGGACTCGACGTTGGACGCTGTGGATTCAGCGTTGGGCGCAGATCGTGGATTCGAGAAGCGTCGTGGAGCGAGCGGAGAAGATCTACTAGGGGCGTATGGTAAAAGGTTGAGTCGTCTGTGAGTACGTTATATCACCTTGTACGTGTGTTAACTCTAGTGGATTTCGCCGTGTTATCGGTCCCGTGGTTTTTTACTCCGGTTTGGAGTTTTTCCACGTAAAAATCTTGTGTGTTCTTTTATTTTTCCGCATTGGGTTTTATCGCACAATGATTTTTTGAGTGTTTATTGTTTACACCTATTCACCCCCCTCTAGGTGTTTTTTCCCCTATTAGATCCTTATTAACCTAAACCCAACAAGTGGTATCAGAGCGGGAATAGGGTTGTAAACAATGGTTGAAGGTGGAAACATCAATCGACCCCCTTTCTTTGATGGAACAAATTATGCGTACTGGAAAGTACGGATGAAAGCTTTCTTAATTTCCATCGACGAAAGGGTGTGGCAATCAATTGAATTAGGATGGTCTAATCCAACTGAAATTTTAGATGATGTTCGCACCTTAAAACCTAGGTCGAAATGGACCAAGGAAGAGATAGACTTATCTTCTTACAATGGCAAAGGGATTAATGCTCTATTTAATGCTTTGTCACAAACTGAGTTCTCTCGCGTCTCGGCATGTGAGACTGCGAAAGAAATCTGGGATGTTCTTCAAGTTACGCATGAGGGAACTAACCTAGTGAAGATTCAGAAACTGCAAATGCTTACGAGCAAGTTTGACTCTATCTCTATGGCAGAGAATGAATCCTTCACTGACTATTACACACGATTGCAAGACATCGTGAACTCATGTGCTAACTTGGGAGAGAAGATTCCAGAATTTAAAGTTGTAAGAAAAATTCTAAGAACTCTTCCTGAACGATTTCGCCCGAAGGTTGCAGCCATTGAAACAATTAAACACCCGGACGAAATGCGTGTAGAAGAATTAGTAGGTGCTTTACAAACTTATGAAATGACTTTTCCTACTAACTATTCTTCTGGAAAGGCATCCTCTTCTAAGTCTTCAGGTTACGCATTGAAATCAACTAAAGAAGAAGACGCGGATTCATCCTCCTCGGACGACGACGAGAACATTTCTATGGAGGACTTTGAGAAGCAGCTCGCTCTCTTGACAAGGAAGTTTCGCCGCAACTTTCGAAGGGGAAATTCAAGCAAAACTCCATCCTTCGGAAAGTCGAAGAAAGGCAAGGGTTCTTCAAGTTACAAGTCAAGAAGCCAAGAGAACTTCTCAAAGGATAAGAAAAGTTCTGAGGGACAAGTTCAGTGTTTCAAATGTCGAGGCTACGGCCACATAGCAACGGAATGTCCCAACAAGAATCCGGCTAAGAAGAAAGCGATGCAAGCAGTCACTTGGGATGACAACTCCACGTCAAATGAGTCATCGTCAAGTGATGAAGAAGACAACGCGACAGCTTTCCACGCGTCCACCACATCTTCATCCTTCATGTGCTTAATGGCAAGTACATCCGACTCACTGTCCAACTCCACTGTGGAAAAGATTGCAACGGACGATGAATCAGATGATTCGGAAGGTGAAGATTTTGTTTTAGCCTACCATAACTTTTGAGGGATTCAAAGAAACTGGCTAAGCAAAACAAGGGGTTGAAAGAGAGATTACAGGATCTTGAAGATGAAGTAAAAAGAGTAACCTCTATCTCAACCGATCTTGAAGTGGAAAGGGACAATCTGATTAAGACAAATGTTTCCCTTCAAGAGTCCAATGAGCATTTCGAGAAGAATTATATGGATATGGTGAACAAAGCGAATTACTTCTTGAAGCTCTAACGGCGAGGCCGACAGGAAAAATTGGAAATGACAGAGACCATACGCCAACTAAAGGATGACTTACAGAGATTTTCTTCTGGAAGGAGTAAGTTGGACAGACTTCTTGGTCTCGGTCAAAGAAACAAGTTCGGCCTCGGATACACTCAAACTGGAGACATTCCAAGTTCGAGTGGTACAGTATTTGTGCCTCAGTCGGTATCTCCTCCTCCGACACCGGTGTTCACGACAAGCAACGACAACGAACCTACTACATCCTCTTCGGAATCGACAAGAACCAAGGTATGTTTTCGTTGTGGCATTTCAGGGCACATAAGAAGAAATTGCAAGACTGGAGCCAAACGCACACCTCAAGCACATCTTGCAATGACTACCAAAAGGGCTATTCCTCGGAAAACAACTCCAATCAATTGACGGAAAAGAGCCTTGGTAGTACACCGCTCAAGACGACATCATCAAGGAGCAGCAATTCTTCAAGCAAGACGCTCTCACCTAGGAAATCAACTTCACGACCATTACCGACGCATTCCAAAAAGGTTTGGGTGCGCAAAGGTGAAATCTTTCCCTGTCTTGCTACCAATGTTTCCTTGCATGCATATGATAGTTCGTCTTGGTACCTGGATAGCGGGTGTTCCCGTCATATGACCGGCGATAAAAACTGTTTTCAAACTTTTGAGAAAAACTCCGGAGGACTTGTTGTTTTCGGAGATGGTCGGTCTTCCAAAATTGTTGGAAAGGGAACGGTAGCTATTCCAGATGGCCCGGTTCTAGATAATGTATTATTTGTTCATGGCCTTAAGACTAACCTCATAAGCATAAGTCAACTGTGTGATAGTGGTTATTCAGTTAATTTTTCATCTGATAAATGCACTGTAACTGACATGAACCATGCTTTCTTTTTAAAGGGGGTTAGATCAGAAAACAACTGTTATGTAGTTCCTTCTAAGATTTCTGAAAAATGTAACCTAGCATCTTTGAAAAATGAAACACTTTGGCATGAAAGGCTAGGTCACATAAACTTTAAGGAACTTGCTAGAATTTCAAATAAAGATGTGGTCAAGGGGGTTCCGAAACTTTCTTTTGAACAAAACCTTGTGTGTGGCGGTTGCCAAAAGGGAAAACAGTCTAGGACTGCACACAAGAATTTGAACCACATAGGTACAAAACGGCCTTTGGAACTTTTGCATATGGACTTAATGGGGCCAACTCGTCAACCATCTCTGGGAGGTAAATGGTATATTTTCTTATTGGTTGATGATTTTTCTAGATATACTTGGGTAGCCTTTCTAAAAGAAAAAGCTGATACCTTTGATTCTTTTCTCGAAATCTGCAATCGTATTATGATAGAAAAGAATGAAAGGATTACTCGAGTTAGGAGTGATAGAGGTGGGGAATTCATAAATTCCAAATTCATTGATTTTTGCTTCTAATGGCATTAAACATGAATTCTCCGCACCTTACACACCTCAACAAAATGGTGTAGTCGAGCGCAAAAACAGGGTCGTACAGGAGATGGCACGTGTTATGCTTCACAGCCGGAACTTACCTTTATATTTTTGGGCTGAAGCGGTGAACACTGCTGTCTATGTTATCAATCGAGTGTATTTGCGCCCGGGGACTTTGAATACACCATATGAACTTTGGTTTTGTAGAAAACCTAACATCAAATATTTTCGTATTTTGGGAGTCGGTGTTTTATTTTACGTGATCGCGAAAATCTTGGAAAATTTGACTCTCGAAGTGACGAAGGGATTTTCTTAGGTTATTCTACAAACAGCAGAGCATATCGAGTTTTTAACTTAGAATCTAAGACGATCGTAGAATCGATAAATGTTAAGGTAGATGAAGCTTTTCACTTTGAATCTGAAAAATCTACCCTCGATATCTCTCTTGATGATGATACACCTGCTAATGCATCTTCTTCTAACAATTCTTTCGATAATAATGTTGATGCATCTAACGGTTCTTCAAGCTTATCTGATGTGCAGGAATCATCTCGTGTACCTCCGCCTACTCCTCTACCTCAAACGTTACGCATCTCCAAGGATCACCCTGAATCGAACATAATTGGAGATCCACAAGAAGGAGTTAGAACACGGAGACAATTGGTTTGCGGATTTGCATGCTATGTATCTCAAATCGAACCAAGGAATGTTGATGAAGCTCTCCAAGATGATTATTGGATTAAAGCAATGCAGGAAGAGCTCCATCAATTCGAGCGAAACAAAGTCTGGGAACTGACGAAGCCTCCGAAGCAACACAATGTGATAGGTACCAAATGGATCTTCAAGAACAAGAAAAACGAAGAAGGTACTATCATCAGGAACAAAGCAAGGTTAGTTGCTCAAGGCTATTCTCAAGTAGAAGGTATAGACTTTGATGAAACCTTCGCCCCTGTAGCTAGACTCGAGTCCATTCGTATATTGTTTGCGATCGCTTGTCATTTTAAAATCAAATTATTTCAAATGGACGTTAAGAGCGCCTTTTTAAATGGATTTTTAAATGAGGAAGTTTATGTAGCTCAACCGAAAGGTTTTGTGGATCATAAACTACCTAACCATGTTTTTCGACTGAAAAAGGCTCTTTACGGTCTGAAACAAGCACCGCGAGCATGGTACGAAAGGTTGACAAAGCACCTTTTGGAAAAGGGCTACACTCGAGGGGGAGCTGACAGGACTCTCTTTGTGAAGCATTATCAAAACAATTTCATAGTTGCTCAAATCTATGTTGATGACATTGTTTTTGGAGCAACAAGAGATAATGATGCTTCTAAATTCGCGGAGACCATGGAAAGCGAATTTGAGATGTCCATGATGGGCGAGTTGAATTATTTTCTTGGATTACAAGTTAAGCAAAACGATGAAGGAATTCACTTGTGTCAATCCAAGTATGCACTGGAGTTGGTCAAAAAGTTTGATCTTGAAAATTCTAAAGATTTTCCAACTCCAATGGGAACTAGCCATAAGGGACTTGGAAGTGAATCACAAAGTGAGAATGTAGACGAGAAACTGTACCGCAGTATGATTGGAAGTCTACTATATCTCACGGCTAGTCGCCCGGATATATCCTTCAGTGTTGGGATTTGTGCGAGATATCAATCAGCACCGAAGGAGGTTCACCTGAAAGCGGTGAAACGGATCATCCGGTATATCAAAGGTACAATCAATTTCGGAATTTGGTATCCTATGGGAACGACTTTGGATATTGTTGGATACTCAGATGCCGATTGGGCTGGATCGGTGGATGACCGGAAAAGCACGAGTGGTGCATGCTTCTATCTTGGCCACTGCCTTGTTGCATGGCACAGTAAGAAGCAGAACTGCATAGCACTCTCGACTGCCGAAGCGGAGTACATTTCTGCAGGAAGTTGCTCAACCCAATTGATTTGGATGAAGAGCGTGTTGAGCGATTTCCGAATTTCAACATCTTCGGTAACCATTTTATGTGACAACACTAGTGCTATTAACATTTCTAAAAACCCTGTGTTGCACTCTAGAACAAAACATATTGAACTTAGATATCATTTTCTTAGAGAGCTAGTTGAATCAAACATTCTTCAACTGTCATATATTTCAACTGAGGATCAATTAGCCGACATCTTAACAAAACCTTTGGATCAAAAACGTTTTATTCACTTGCGTAAAGCAATTGGCATGCTTTCCTTGAAATAAACTCTTTTGAAACCTTTGCTTAGATTAGGTTTTGTTTTTGTTCTTGTTTTGTTTTGTTCTTTATCTATGTTCTGTACATAGCACACTAATTGAGCATAAATCATAATTGACTTTAATTGCATCCTTTTATGCATTTAGAAATTTATTATGTTTTGATGTCATAATGTTTCAATGTTGCAATGATCATTTACGTTAATTAAACCATCTTTCTGTGATCAAAGTCAATTTCTCTCTCAATGATCTCTTGGTATAGTCATTATCATATTTGATTGCTTAGTCGAGTATGAATTCGAGATCAATGGTTTGGTTGAATACTTTATATTAAATAATTGATAGCCAATTGAGGGGGAGTCAATGAAATGTGAAATGCTCAAAAGATGTGGAAAGAGTTACATCCCAATGAGGAGTGTGAAAACTACCACCACATGGAGAAAATGAAAGAAAAAGATACTCCATGAATGAAAAGCAAACTTTTGTTTGAAAAATTGTTGATGAAACTCATATTGAAATACTTGACTCAGTCGTATTTCATGGTTGGTATAAGGTGGGATTTTTGATTTAAGATGCTCAAAGAGCCACTCCTTCAACAGATTGTCTAGATATATTATCTAACTTATCTGGGATTTCAAACATCTATTGATCTTGGTACTTCATTTTCTTTACTGAAATTGATGATTTGATAAAGACATTACACATAGGATCAGGATAGATGTAATTGAAGTTGTTCAACTTTAAGTGTTTTAACTTTCGTAAATCTTCGTTTCATTTTTGGATATTTTTGATAGATTTTTCATAATCTATTTCTTGTTGTATGAAACGATGTCATTTGTTTAAAGTTGACATGGTAAAGTGCTTACATACTTTTTCTGGATTTTATGTATTTTTCTTAATTTTTCTGAAGAAAAAGGTGTAGCCGATCCGGATCGGGGCAAGTGATCCGGATCCCGAACGCAGGATTTTTCCTGCGTGTGGCCGATCCGGATCACATTCTCGGCCGATCCGGATCGCGGCTAGGGTTCTATATAGAAACTTTCAGATTCGAGATTTCTTTACCCTAATTTCTGGTTTTCAAGCTTCTAGAGTTTCTCTCTCTAGATTTCTTGCTTCCTGGTGCTTCAAAACTCAAAGTTCTTCGGATTCAAGTAAGTTTTCATGATCAAAACTCGGTTTTTCACAGTTTTTCTGTTTTTTCATCAAACGTGAGTTGAAAAGTTGGATTTTTTTCGTTTGTGAATGGTTTTTGATCAAATTTCTTTTGAAATAAGAACTCTGGATCAATTAGTTTTGCTTTTATGCTGGGATTTCACTTGATTAACGAGTTTTTAGGCTTCGATTTCTAAAAATTCGGTTTTAGGGCATAAAAGAGGAATTTTTGTAAATCATGGAATTTGATCTATTTTTAAAATTCTTTTTGGAAAACTAATTTGATTCTTGGCTTCTCTATATGATTATGATTGTCTAGGTACAATTTTTCAAATTTTTCAAAATTGACGATTTTTCATATGTTCTTGAGTTGGTCTTCACAGGACACTTTCTTAAACTCAAAGCACTAGAATCAATGGCATTCTCCTGGTTGATTCTGCTACTGGTGCACGATGGTACTCACTCGACCAACCAACAAATTGAAGCGCGCCAAGAAAGTTCAACGAAAAGGAGAAGTGGAAGTTATAAGTGACACTGAACTTGAAAAGAACCCTGATGAAGTACACTGGGATATGCTGACTGATGATGATGATGATGAGGTATTGCCTTCAAAATCCGGAAATCCACTGGGAAATGTTCCTATGTCTGCTCCAATTATCTCTTTCAAACGGAAACGACTTGCTAGACGTTATGGATTAAGACGAGACACTAACATTGATGCACCAATAGCCCTGACTCTCCGCCACGTGTTGAAGAAGTAGTCGTTAATTCTGACCGTCTTCGAGCTTTTGAACGACGTGAATGCATCGGAGAACGTCATGTCAACATTGAAGCCCTTCGCAATCATTCACCAGAATTTGGAAGATTGATTGAACAAGCTTCTCTTCTTCAAGTCTGCCGTTTTCCCTGAACTTCTCGGATATTGTTTGTATCGTGTGAGAACCTTCTACACGAATGCAGACATCTTCAGGAGACTGAAAATGGGTCTATGTATTTTTATACAAATGTCCAAGGAATGAAGATTAAGATCACACCGCAGTTAATTGGTGAGGTTCTTGGAATGGAATCAGCACATCGGGGATTAACTTTTTGAAAGGAAAAAGTTTGACAAAAGAATTGTGGCAAACTGTGATCGACAAGATTTGTCTGGAAGGAACCAAATCAGCTGATGGTAAGGGTGTAAGATCAAAGTATCTACGACTGGAGTACCGATTTCTAAACTTCATCACGTGCTACAACATTTTGCCAACATGCAGACGAAGGTTGTGAGATGGGAGCGACTGCTATTCCTTTATCTCATAGGCCATCCCTCTGAGGCTATGGGATTGAACTTGAATATCCCATATAATCTGGAATAGAATGTCAAGGTACATTGTGCATCCTCATCCGTCTGAGCGACTTCCGTTTCCTCTATTAATCATGAGGATCTTACAAAAGTTTGACATTGATGTAAGCTCCACATCATATCAGCACAGTTGCGGGATGATAGATGAATCAACAATTGTGAAGTCACTTCACAAGTTACCTCATGTTACTGACAAGAAACCTTGTGATGGCACCTCGGCCTCACCCTGACCAAGAACCTGGCGAGATGATGAAGCCTCACTAACTTCGATCTTCAAGTTGCAACAACGACTATCTGTCAAGCAAGAACAGATCTTGAAGGAACAGCAAAGATTTGCAATGAGCTTGAAATATCACGGCAGCTCACATTACCATCACTAAAAAGAAAACATTCAATCACAAGCGGATGCAAAGATGTTCTAAATTGGTTTGCACAAGCTCTGACGACTCGATTCTGACGAATGACCTTTTTTTCTTCTTTCTCTTTTTGTGCAGGATTTTATTTAGTTTTAACTTATTGATTTTAGTTTGTGCATATTTTAGAACCTTATGAACTTTTTGTTTACTCTCCTTACATATTGTAGCTCATGCTACGTTTTGGCTTTGTTTTGTGACAAAAAGGGGGAGAGAGTTAGCGAAACAATGAACAATGAATGAACAATGACATGATGATATCAAGGTAAGTATGAATCTAATCAACTCAACTTTGGTTTTCTTTTGTGATTGTGACATGCTTCTATACTAACTATTTGACTAACTATTTGGGCATGTAATATGACTAACAAGTTGATGTTGGACTAACATACTTTGACATTTGGTTTTCAACTGCTTAGAAGATATGTTGGTTTTAACTATGTTTCTTTCACATATCTGATTCTTTCAAATGTCATGATGTGAGATCAAACTCTATCTCTGTACTTGGTTTTGATATGTTTCCAATTCTTGAGGTATCTAACGAATTTGTTTGTCAAGAATGTTTTCTGTGTGCAGAGATTACAGATGTCTAAGTCTAGAGTCTGTCTAGGAGTTTATCTCATGTTTTTAATTTCTGGAACTCTTTTGTAAATTTTTGTTGTATGGTGATAGCAACAAAAATATCTTTTTGAATTTTCTTTGTGGATTTGTGTTTTGTCACGAAACCGCCAAAGGGGGAGATTGTTACGGAATTTGAGTTGGCGTATTTCGTGAATGTATTAAGTCTTGAAGATTGAAGATGAAGAAACTGTGGATCATATACCTCAATCTCAAGAAAGAAGAATTCAAAAGGATCAGGTACGTTTAACTAAATAATTTTGATGATCCGAATACTTCTTATAGTGTAGAAACACTTGGAAGAGGTTTTAATTGCTTATTCATCAAAAACTGGACATGGGACATGTTCAGGATCCGGATCGTGGCTTTCAATCCGGATCCCGAAAGGTGTTGTTCATACACTGGTTCAATCATACCTTGCTGCAATCCGGATCACACCTGCTTGGGCAAGTCCGGATCCAAATGGGGTTTTTGTGAAAATGTATGAACGATCCGGATCGTGGATTATGATCCGGATCCCGAACAGGCAATTTTCTGGAAACCGCATTCTGTGCTTCTGCAATCCGGATCGTGGCTTATGCAATCCGGATCGCCGTCGGTAAAACTTTCCAGAAAAGTTGTTTTTGATCCGAATATTCTTCCTAGGGTTTCTAACCTATATATAGCCCTCTATTTCATTTCTAGGGCATCGGAAAATAGAGCCGTCATTTTCAAATATCATTTTAATACGGCCTTAGATCCACATATATAGAGAAGAACGGAAATCATTAGATCTATTTAATGGTTCTTCATCTATATTGATTAGTTTGATTCTAGGTTTTCATACTCATATCTTGAGTTGAATCAAACTAATGAATACTTAGATGGTATTTCCGATCTACTCTTTATCTAAGTATTCGGCGGATCATCACCACCCAAACAAACAACGATTTACCCCAAATCGGCGCGTGGACTCGCGTGGCCTTGTGGATTCAAGGTGTTATCGCTCTCGTGGATTCGGAGCGAGGTGCGTTCGTGGATTCGAAGCGTGCCATTGGGTGAAGACCGTGGATTCGGTTCGACGTCGTGGACTCGACGTTGGACGCTGTGGATTCAGCGTTGGGCGCGGATCGTGGATTCGAGAAGCGTCGTGGAGCGAGCGGGAAGATCTACTAGGGGCGTATGGTAAAAGGTTGAGTCGTCTGTGAGTACGTATATCACCTTGTACGTGTGTTAACTCTAGTGGATTTCGCCGTGTTATCGGTCCCGTGTTTTTTTACTCCGGTTTGGAGTTTTTCCACGTAAAAATCTTGTGTGTTCTTTTATTTTTCCGCATTGGGTTTTATCGCACAATGATTTTTTGAGTGTTTATTGTTTACACCTATTCACCCCCCTCTAGGTGTTTTTTCCCCTATTAGATCCTTATTAACCTAAACCCAAGGACTCGGGGCAAAGTGGACGATCTCTCTTCCTCATCTCGATCTCCAGCTGAATCCAGGTGAAGTTCTTGGTCGTTCTTCATTTTTTTTTGTAGGTTTTCGTTAGGGTTC